>CAUHTR010008162.1:32949-106265 GCA_959609185.1 Schmidtea polychroa | reverse complement strand
TCAAAGTCGAATAATTGATTAACAGCATAAGGAAGTCCCTTATCTAACCCCGAAAGATAGAAGTCTATGTGAACTACGTCGAAATTACAGCCTGTAGAAAGAGCTAACGGAATAAATCCATTTAATCAGCAAAACCATAAATCGACAAGGTTACCCGCGGCTCCGTTAGAACGACTAGTGCGGAAAAATTCTAATTAGTCGTTCCGCGAAAGCTTGCTAAGCTTAAATAGTCAAAACACCAAAAACTCAGACGACAGCGAGGACACCCTAAGCGGAGAGGTCTGCGGATATTTTAGGATTTTTTAAATCGATTGTTGGAATTCTGGATTTATTGTTGTTTTGTCGAATCAATTGATTTCTTGGAATTCGTATTTTTTTCTAGCGCTTTTGGGATTTGTGGTTTTATTATATTGCAAATAGAATTTATTATCATGTACTGAATCTATCTTTATTTAATTTGGAACCACTATTCTATTTTGGAAATGTCCGCTCATTCGTATAAATTCTTTAGTTATATTTGAATTTCGTAATTTTTAAATTGCACGATATTTATTTTGATATTTATTTGAATTTGTTATTTGTTAACTTATTGTAATGTAGTAACCTATTAAATTTTTAATGTCATGTAATGTTTTCCGTTCTCCTTCTTTGACAATATGATATTTTTTAATTCAGGAATTTTATTATTTTGATGCAGGTTCCCGATATGTAAACATGTGTTTATCTATAAATAAATAAGTAGCTATAGAATCATCTCGTATCAGGTGCGGAGACATTCGTGTTTTCTATCTTAATAGTAAAAAATAGTTTCAGGTCACCAACAGATGGTCGTACTGAAGACCTCCTGACGGGGATAGCAGGCCGATCATCTCTGACAACCCTGTAAAACCCTGATGTGAAAGATGATAGCGTAAAATACTCACAATAACTGAGATGGCTGAAAAGTACTAATGTTTATAAGTTAATTTGAATAATAAATGACAATGATTGATGATGTAGGTATGGATAGCACAATTCCATTAATTTCGGAAATCTAGACGTTTAAAAAAATCACCTAAGACAATCGGACACTTAACAACCATTCATACCTGTAAATTTAGAATTTTTTAAAGATACCAATTTAATAATTTAAAGTTAACATTAGAATACTAATTATTACAAAATTCCGAGATTGCACGGTAGTCATTCTTTTATTTAAATACTGATTTTATTTAAATAGAATTTCAAAAAGAATTTCACTTTATCGAGATACATCTTACATTAATTAAGACTCAAGTACAAGTGGCTTCCCTTCCCCCTCCCACATCATAAATTTATAAGGATGAAAACAAGGGGCGCCAAAGAAAATAGTCATAGAAATATCAAGTTAACCGATTAGAAGCGCAAGTTTTAAAATGCAATTGATTAAAAACAAATCAATAATGACCCAAATCCAAATAACTCTCCCGTTCATCGTGTTCACATAGTAATATCCTCTCTTCACGGAGTTTCCATCGACTTAAGCCCTTCTATCGGCAGTTCAGGACCCGATAGTATAAGGGAAAGTAGTTTTAACACGTCTCTTAACTCTCGACGACTCTTTACAGTTCCAACATGGTCATAAAAATGGGTACATAAGTCGGAATGAAACAGTCATGTGGCGTTTAGCGAAAATTTCTTCTGAATAACTAATACTCACTAGCTTGGTTCTGATTTTCTTTTTAACTTTCTCGTAAACGCCAACATTTATATTTTAAATAAATAAATTTTGAAAAAGTGAAATATAGAAAATTATTAAGAATTCGATCTTTATTAGTATTTAAAATAGTCTAGAGAACAAAAATTTGCGGCATTTGAGAAGTCTTAGGGAGTTGCAAACGAAAAATTTAAGATAAATATACTATTCGGGCAATTAATTAAAATTATGTTGACGTCATAAATCATTTTTTCAAAATACCGAATGATCGAGTTTGATGTGCGTAATAGCAGCAACTCTAGAAGATGATTATTGGCACAATAGCGTATAAAAAGAGGAGAACTTGACAGTGTGGACGAAGATAAAATGTACCGAACGTATTGGTTAAGTGCGTTGAAAGTGGTGAGCCCAGGGTGCCAATAGAATTTTTATTAAGCATTTATAGTAAATTAAATATTTTTCAACTTTTAAAGATACAATATATTTATTTATGACGAACTATTGTTAATTCACAACGTAACGATTTGTAGTACTTTTTCTGACTTTTAAAACGTAGAGAATCCTATGTTGGTCTAAAACTAAGAGTCAATTTAATTTATTTATCCAGCACAGCAGAAAATTCAAAATCACAAGAAAAACATCATGTAAACTAGTAGGCAAAAGGAATTACACTAAAATAAAATAAAACAAAATAAAAATAAGTACAAAAAATTAATAAAACTCAAAGAAGAGAAAACAAAACTTTTGAATATAAAGCGCAAGATTAATCAAGAATAAGAGATAGATGGTGAAATTTAGGGATAAATTTAAATTCAGAACAAAATTAGAATTTTGATTAATAAAATTTTAAAATAATTAACATAAGATCACAAAGAGAAATTTTAAAAATGTAATAACCACGGAAAGCCTAGGTTGATCAAATTTTTGGTATATTATGTAGAATATCGGTAAATCTCTAATCTTTGCAAACAGGTGGAAAACCCAACAATTGAAAAAGTAAAGAAAAAAGTAAAATCTGAAATTACTGTTTATTAGGAAAGAGGTGTTCTAAGCCTGAATATGCGAAACTAAAAACTGTGTCACCCTTATACAACATTTTGATAATTTCAATATTTCGCTACTTTGTCAAATTAAAATTTACAATTATCTGCAAATAAGTGGATTTATAATTTAAAATCATTATTGAATAAAGAAATCATCAAAACTTTTATTGTAAGTAATTCCATTGTTGGTTTCGTTCAAAAATGTCTCCAGCAAATAAATTTTTTTAATCTAGATGAGCACGAGCAAGAAAATAAAGACTTCATGGAACGACAGTTATGCCAGAGTTTGGATTCATCAAGAGATATCCACCAGACGACAGCAAAGTATTCTGTACAGTTTGCTCATCAGCATTCTCAATAAGCCATGATGGTCGATCGGATATTGTTCAACATGTTGGAACTACTCGTCACAAAAATGCAATAGATATTGGAGCCTCTAGTAAGAAAGTAAGCGACTTTTTTAAAAAGATTTCGGCAACAAAGGAAGAATTAAATATTAGCGATAAAGCAACAATTGCATATAATACTGGAAGGCACAACTTTTATTTTCACTCTAATGATTGCACATCCGAACTCGAGCATGTTTCGAGGGAAAATGTACAAGTTTAATCTCAAAATATAATAAATAAACATTTTTTAACATTGACGGTAAGTATAAAAAAATTTTTTAAATAATATTCATGAGCACTTGTTACTAAATATTTCATTTTAAAATTTTTCAATCAAAAAATTTCGGCCTATGCTTTTAGAAAAAATACTTCTTAAATTTGCATATTCAGAAAGCGTTAATAACATCAAAAATAATTATTTTAATTATAAAAAAACTTTAATCTAATGAAATATAATATACTATATAAAATTCAATAACTATAATTTATAAATTTTATTTACTATAACTAGATAAACAGAAATTGATATCCAGTCAAAATTAACATTTAAGATTAAAATTTTCTTGTCTTTTAAAAAGAATAATAACTTTTGGTAAAAATGACTTCCAAATTTAAATTAAAACTTACCTTTTAAATTTCTTTTAAATCTTAATAATATAATCTGTCAGTAATTTGAGTCTGGTATTACTTAATTGCAAATATATACCACTAATGATATTTAAAAAAATCACATACCCTCATTTAAGAATAAATAATTTAAAATTAAATGAAATAAAATATAAATAGTCATAGTTAATAAAAATGTAAATAACAATGACCTACATATTCTGTTTGTAATTCTATCATTTTAAATTACAAAAATGTCTAAGTAGAGAATTAAGTAAAACAATATATTATTTCAAAATTTTTCCGAGAATGTTTAAATAATTTTTGATGATCTTAATCATTTAAAATACTGTTAAAATAATTATTACAAATATGCATTCTAATTGTTTTATTTAGTTATAAATTGGAGAAAAGTAACTTAAACTTAAAATTCAAATATTGAACACCCTTGTTTACTTCAGGATTCTAAAAAGTAGATGTTATGACTAGTGTAGTGCATCTGACTTCCACTTTTATCAATTTAATAATTGAACTTAAAATATATTATTAAATTAATTAAATTAAATTATATTAAAAACCATTGTTTAAATAATCCTTACTTTTTCCAAAGAAAATCAAATTCAATATAAAAAGAAACAATGAAATATTCAACTTCGCAATCATTTTTTTTGTTGACTTTACTATTTTATTATTTATTTGATACTTCTGTTGGGCTGATAACTGAGTGGGACCCAAACACCATGTAAAATAACTAAAATAAGAGTTAAGTTAAGGGAGCAAAATAGGGGAAATGGGAAACGGATAACTCAAAATGAAATAACAAGGGAAGTCCCAATAAAATACACCTAGAAAGAAAATAAATAAAGAGAATAACAAAAATAATAAAAAATTAACATACTAACGACAAATCTAAAAATAAAAATAATAGTTAATAAAAAATAGGAAAAATAAGAAAAATACGAGAAAACATCCGAAAAACCCTCAAAAGAAAAGAAAATAAGAATATTAAAAATTATTTATTAATAAAGTTACAAAAAATTAAAGAAAATATACAAAAATAATAAAAAAGGGAGGAAAAGGAATAAAATTATAATATTACAGCTTACTGGATTCTGATTGGACAGAATCCAGTATATAAGGGAATAAAGCGACAAATTGTTCAGTTTTACAAAATATTTTTAAGGTACTACAGCGCAACAGCCATTTAAACTTATATCCAGAAATCGGGAAACAAATTCATTAACGATCCACTTACTTGCGTACATTCAGTTTTCAGCCCAACGAGGAATTCAACAGGTTCGTTTTATTTCATTTTATTTTACAATATAGAGTAGTCAATGCTTTTTATTATATCAATAGACAAAAATTAATTTCAATGATAGTTCTCATTTCTTTTGATTAATAGTTATCGAATAATAATTATTTAGGTTATCTTTATGTTAAATAATAGTTCGTAATATGCATGTGAATGATTTAATGGAATACTTAATTTGGTTATGGTCACTTTAAGTCATTTTGGTCATATGAATAATAAAAGGTTCAGTCATATTGGTTCTTTATTGAAATAGTATTTGGTGTACGACAATATGATGCAGTGGATTTTCAAGGATGACAACAGGATGACGCAAATTCCATGTGATTATGCAGATGAAAGGAGTGACGTTTGGGAAAACTCAGGGTATGCTGACAGAATTGTTGTGGGATTGAGAGGAATGAGAAAAATTTTGCGAGAGAGATTTGGGATTACTTCGTGAGATTTGATGGTTGACCAGGTTCGGAATGGAAAGAAAATGATCGATATCCGTTTAGTTGAAGATGATGAATCGAGAAATGTGAGAGAAGAGTTGATGACCGATTAGGGAGGAAGACAAGGAGGCAGGAATGAGGTGGAGGTTAGAAATGAGTTGAGATCAACGGGGAAGATAGCATGAAGATGAGAAATTCCCCCGAATGATGAGGTAGTTAGAGTTTGTGAACATGGACATGTAGGACTAGGAGAGGTAGGAGGCGAAAGATGAAGTTTCAGATAGGAATTTGGAGGTAAGTATCAATAGTTGTAGTGATATTCACCGGGTGCTGATCAAGAGGTAGCGGTAATATAGGATTGCGAAATCATGAATAACCGAAGAGTTGCCATCCGAATAATTTGTGCATCATGTTTCATAATTTTTAACATTTATTTTATTTATTTTAATTATCATAATAATTTTATTGATGATGAAAGTGAGCCATTAGCCAGGAGGACGTCTGGAACTGTCGAATACTCGTATCGATAGGGCACAGATCGTCCTGCTGGATGATTAGCCACGCGGATTGAACGAAATTTGGAAACAAAATAATGGAAGTAGAAGTTGATCGGTTCTCTGGTTCAGCAATCACACGTCTATCCAACTATGCCTTCTCTAGGAGTATATAGAACAATTTCGTCGGAGCGTAGATAGACATTTCGAAAGACATGAATTCTCGATTTCAAACATTTTCCTCTTGTAGAGAGATAGCTTCAGTAGTCTACGATGGAGTAATCAAACCAATTTGTTAGATTCCATAAGTTTGCACTTTCAGCGGTTTGATCGCTAACTAGTAAATGTAGGGAATCGTAAATAACGTATCCATCTTCTTGCAGTAGCTCATGGAAATCCGATCTGGATTCCTGATAATGATTCCTTGAAAAATATTTAGACAAACAAATGTCCGATGTACGATTGACGTTGAGACAGCTACGATAAATATTCCCCGCTCGGCGTTTAGATTTTCTTTTAACCCTTGGCATCTGAAGTAAACAGATATTATTAGATTTCCGGTGAATAATCTAGATAAGCCACCCATTATGGCATGAACCGCAATGCAGGAATAATCTTCCAAAAATCGACTAAACATTCATGTGTCTACGAGGGTAGTAGCAAAAATAACAGGGGTTTACCTCAACAATCTTTTCTCGTCGCAATTCAATACTTCGCGCTGAATACGACAAAATGGGTTGATTGATTTGCACTTTAACAAGGGAGCACGATCCGAAAACACACCGATTTTACACTACATACATACATGTGTTGACATACCAAACCTATACATACTTAGCGAACATGCAATTACCACAGAGATATCTCATTAAGTGTCGGCCTAATTAGCAGATTAGGTAGATTTTTGTTTTGACAGGTTATTCAGTATGAGGGAAACTGCATGGAGATAAATAAGTACATCGAATTTGTAAATTGTGAGCCCCGCCGTAGGCAGAGCTGCTCGACATACTAATGAAACTACATCAAATGCATAGTATAGCCGATGGCTGATAGCGCGGTCCACGTGGTAACTGTGTGGTAGAAATAAAATAACCGCTTCGCACCAATCAATGATTAAGCACACTTCCCTACACATTAGTTAAAAATGGAAACTACGCACATAGCATGTTAAGCGCATATTTTTCAATCTTCATCGTTAATTGGTTAAGTTATGATTATTATTATTAGGATTATTATTATTATTATCACTATGATTTATTATGATTACAATCATTACCTTTATTAGTATGATGATTATTATTACTATGATTATTATTATTATTATTAATATTATTATAATTATTATTATTGTGATTATTATTATTATGAGTATTATTATTATAATTGAGGTTATTACAATTATGATCAATGTTCCCTCTAAGCCATAAGCAGCAGTGCGCGCAAAGTCAGCTGCGCTGAGCAGCCTTTAAATACAAATGAGCGTCAAAATGCTATAACGTGGTTGTAAGAGTTTTAAAACGACACTACAGAAATATACCGTTATTATGCATCTGGTTATTAACATTGAAAATTTTTAAATATTCAAAATGAACCACATAATAATATTGAGTATCAAAAATTCGTAATGTTTTATAATAAATATGTTAATTGGAAGGTGAAAATAAAATAAAAAATAGCACATTTAACAACTGTCATGAAACGGTTGAATTAAATATACTGCGCTGAAAATAATTTTGCTGCGCGCGCGCACGCGCGCAGCTTAGAGGGAACGTTGATTATGATTATTATGAGTAGTATTACTATGATTGTTGTCATTATGATTGTCGTCATTATTATTATCGATATAATTATTATTAAGACCGTTTTTATAAGTATTACCCTTATGATTACTATCATCGCTATTAATAATAAGGATATAGGTAGAATCATGAGTTAAGTAATGCGATTATCGGTCACACTTTAAAAACCAAATGTTTTTCAATAAAAATACAGTGGTTTTTCGATCGAAGCCCTACCTCTCATAATCCCACAGCTCCAATAAATTTAATAACTTGTTCCCGAATAGAGCGAATTAAAGAGATGGGAATTGGACCGAAGGGTAGAATAAATAACGAATGCCAACTACTTTACTAGTATAATATAACCATTTTCTGAAATTCATTTTTAGTTCTATATACAATGTCCGAACCAAATCTTCCAGCAGCTGGCCCGAGACCGTGTTTCTCGTGTGCCGATAAAAACTCATTATTGCGAAAATCGGCCGATTACATCGGAACCTTGAAGCGGGAAATTGACACTTTGAAAGGCACCTGGTTTAACTCAGCCGCCATGAAAGAAGCTCAGATGAAGATCCTCAGACTCGAGCACTGCCGCGACAGCTTGCTCGAGGAAAGTCGAAGCCAGCGGCTCACTATTAAGGCTCAATCAGCGGCCCTACACCGTATATATTCTGACGCAGAGCTAACGGCCAGGGTAGCCGAGTACCCCAGTTTGGACAAAGGAAACGTCTTTCCACTTCATCATTGAGTGAATCACGTGGCCCCGTCCCACTCTTCACACTGTCACTCTCACGGACCTATCGTAACGTCACCAGGTCTACCCGACGTTTTAATAGCGGAAATTCGTAACTCTACGACATCCAACTTAGCCTCAGGAACCACTCTCATTCCTCAAGGAACCGTCCAAGCTGATCCTCCCAAGGCAAAGAAGAAGAAGCGGCTGACCCGCGCCGAGAATACGAAAAAGCGGAACGAAGAACTCGCTGCATTGAAAGCCACTCTGTTCGCGGCAACATCGATTCAACAGGCCACTTCAAAGGATAGAAACCCTACGTTCAAAATCGTGCCAGCCACAAGTTCTCAGCCAGCTTCTGACCCGGTGTTGGAAACGGACATTGCGGCGATGTTATTGGAAGGAGACCTATAATTGTAGAGGCTCCTCCGACAACTCTGTGGATCTTCTTGCATTCGACGTTACATGTTAATTGTGAACTAGAACACTTGAGTGTAATAAAATTGGGATAATGTACTAGGCAGTTGTTTGACTTCTCTTTGATGTGATTTCAATTCATGATCAGTGAATAAATGTTTGAGAACGAAAGGTTGTTGATTCGTTAAACCTTGGCTTATATTATTTTTTGCGACTACCGTTCAGAGACTCTGAGGCGAATGAGTAAATGGAAATGAAATGACCTCACTTGGACCAGAGGGTTTTGTGGTAAAACGTAAGTCCTTCTACGGCAGTCAGGAACCCGCACTGCGAATACTGGGGGGAGTAGTCCTAATGCAGGGGCTCGCCTGCCCGCAAGTTCCGACCTCGGTGTACATCACCAACATGGCTCAACGTCATGGGTGCATCGGAAGGAATATCTTCAACGTCATTTTGGGTATCTGGGGAAATCGAACTGGTTAAAATCCCACCCCTAGTCATTCCATTCGCTAACTGCCAAAACCCAGGTGCCCAACAATCCATTTTTGAGAATTCCATTGGCGCTGCTGGTATTGGCATTGGTTTTAGTGGAACTTTTATTTTCTTTCCCGTATTCTTTCGAGTTAAACATATTTTGCATGTATTGCACCAATGCTTTACATCTTGGTACATTGTATTCCAAAAATACTTTAATTTCAATCGCGACATTGTTTTTCTTGCCGATAAATGTCCATCTAATGCACCATCATGGTATTGTAGCAATAACGTATGCAATAACGATGTTTAGTTGGAACCACTATTAATAATTTATCACCTTTAATATACTTTAATACACCTTTGTGGATTACATAATTGTGCTTTTCCTCAATTAATTGTTTTAATTAACTGTCCTTTTTCATTATTACGGTATGTTTTATTATTTGTTTTAGCTCATCATCCATTTCCTGATCTCGATGGAACTCAAACATATTATTTGTTGCTTTAATTACTGCAAATTCTCTTATATTGGCCAATATTAATTTCCTCATTTGAAATCCTTGGCAATGCATCTGCATTAGCATTTGATTTTCCTGTTCGGTATTTTATTTCAAAATCATACTCTTGTAAGGTTATTGACCACCTTATCAATTTGCTTGCTGTGTCTCGATGTTTCATCAACTATTGTAACGGATTATGATCTGTATAAACAATGAATTTTCGACCTAGTAGATATTGTCGAAATGTTGTTATCCCATATACTAAAGCTAAAGTTTCTTTTTCGATTGTTGAATAATTTTTCTCATGGGGTTTCAGGGATCGGCATATGCAATGACATGGTCCTTTTCTCCTTACACCTCCTTCCACATTTTTTGGCATTGGATAATCTTTGATTTTCTTAACATTATCTGGATTCGGTTGTAGGCCTCTTCGTGAAACAATATGTCCGACATACACTACCTCTGACTCACCCCATTCACATTTTATAGTTTCATTTTGAAATTTGCTTCTCTGAGCCGTTTAAATACTGTTTCCACATCTCTCATATGCTGCTCGAAATCACTTGAAAATATTATAATATCATCTATGTACACTAATGCGTGTGCAATATCTCTCAGTACAAAACGCATTCCTCTTTGAAATGTTGCTGGTGCACCTGTTAAACCAAATGGTAAAACATTAAATTCATACAAACATTTCCCATCTGAGAATGCAGTTTTTCCTTTATCTGATCCTTTAACTTTGAATTGATTGTAACCTTTATTTAAATCAATAACAGTAAAATATTGAGCTTCTCCCATCTTGTCGAGCATTTCCTGAGGAACTGGAATTGGATATGTATCTTTTCTTGTAACTAGGTTTAACTTTCGATAATCGATAAAAAATCTTATTTCACTGTCTTTGTCCTTAACAACAACAATGGATGAAGAAAATGGTGAAAAACTGTCTCTCTAATAATATTGAACTCCTTCATAGCCTTTATTTGTCTGTCACTTTCATCTTGATATGTGTAAAGAATAAGAATAATTGATAAATTACAAAAGCTTTATTTAAGAAATTGTGGTACTATTTATAAGGTACTATTTACAAGCTGTCAAGATACGGCTTTTTCCCATATTTTGTTTTTCTGGAATTTGAAATTCCTTTTCTTCGTTGTACTAATTAATTAGTACTAACCTTGATTTTTGTTTTCTTGTTTAATTTCTTCTGTTTCATTCCTCTTTTTCATTTCTCATCTCTTTTTACTCCCGTTTTCTTTTCTGAGTTCCCATAGATCGTCCCGTTTATCATGACGATCTTCCCCAAGGTAATTTTTATTTATTTCTTTATAAATTTGTTATTTAGGTATCATCAACAAAGTGTAAAGTGTGATCGAAATGTGGCGGTATATATACCTGGTTTTCGGTGTGCGAGTACGTGTGTGTTCATTGATGCAGTAAAACAAATTCGAATTCTTTTTAATTCTGAAACATTCTATTTTTGATTTTTATTGATTTTTGTGGCTATTTTGGTGCCATAATTTTTGTTTTTATTTTTAAAATTTTATTTCTGAATTAGTTTTCATTAACTTTGCCTCCATGATGGATTTGAACATTTCCAGAAAATTCCATATTAAATTTATTCTAATTCTTATTTTAGAGTCGTTTTTTTGTGAATTCTTTTCTACTATTTTTATTTTTTAAAACTAAATTATTTATTTTTTTAGACTTTATTGTGTCGGTTGGCGGCCATTATGGATTTCGCCATTTCTATAGATTGTTCTTGGTATTTCGCCTAGAATTTTCTTTATGTTAGATCTCCTAAAGTTTTTCTTGAATTTTCTATCTACTTTTTACAATTTGACTTTTCTCGAGTTTATTTCTGTGGTTTTATGTTTTTCTGTTGTATTTTAGTCAGTCTTCGTGTGATACTTCTTGCTCATGTTTCATTTTAGTTTTAATTCAGATGTTTTATTTTTGGGTATGTTATCTCGCTATTATCATTGTTTACTTTGTGTTTTATATATTTTTATTTAAGTAAACTTAATGTTAGGTCTGCATGATGTGTACCAACTCATTCCGTCACAGTACTAAGATGTGGGTCTTTAATTCAGTTCTAGCCAACATATGTATAATTTGTTCATATATAAATTAATTATATCATATATTAGGTCATAATTTATATCTAACCATCTCGTAATGACATTATTCATTTAGCGATCAAGATATTGGGGTAAATGCAGAATAACCGCGTTACAACAAGCGGAGAAATTCCGTACCCAAATGGATTCCCTCAACGAGTAAGTGCGAAAGCTGGAAGGGTTGTGGTTCCGTCACGAACCAATACGGTAACGCCTCCAATAAATTGAAGCTCTACAGGCACAAGCGGCGGGGATCGTCTGGAAATACGGTCCCTGGAAGTACAGCTCCAACAACAGGGGCTCGGAAAATCAGGATAGGATCGATCAACACCTAATGGAACAGGTGCTAACCAACCCGATCAAACCACGGCAGGATCTGGACACTCCATTGACCACCAACCCACCTACGACTCTCAAATCAAGTAAGGTCTCCAAGTGCAAGAAGCCTGGCAAATACGAATGTCTATGCCAACGAGCCCCACAAAGAAGCTCGAATTCCTGTACATCCAACTACTTCCTAATTAATATGAATATTAGTCATTCTCATGTTATATGATAATAAAATTACCCGTAAATTATTCACGGTTCCAATTTGATTATATCTGCGAAAGAATTTCAGCGGATTAATACCGACTCATACTACGGGACATGCCCGGGGAAAGTTGCTTACCCAAATTTTGGCGTCCGTAAAATATAGAGTAAAGGGACATAACTGAAGTCGGGCAAAGGCCTTCCATCGGCAACCCCAGAACCCATTGGAATACTCAACAATTATAATGTACAAAGGTACGCACACTTCTCGCGAGATATTCGCCTATTACCATCGTTGATCGTTCAACGGGTGTCGGATGGTTAAACAAGTCTTTGTACTTTAGGTTACTTTGGAAACGACACGAACGGATAAAATGTGGATTACTTGCGACCCACCATAATATAAATTAAATAATACAAAGTAATCACACAACACATTGAGGATAAATAAAATTTAAAAATATAAGAATAATAAATAGAATAAATAATTTATTATATAAACTTAATTAACAATGATTTACATACGAAGGACCATAATCAAATTAAATAGGAATGTTTAACTACATTTAAAATTATCGTTCCTCGTGTGAATAACAAATTTTTCAAAAAACTACCTAAGTCGCCAGCCATTTTTTGTAAAAAAATGTTCAAAGACTTTGTCAATTGCAATCATAATTTTTGAATCCTGATATAATATAAATGTGCATATTAACCCTTTTTCTCATTTTTGTATTATATTTGTTATTTTTTTAATTATCTTCCATTGCACTTATTGCAAATTTCATATTGAATTTTAATAAGCCGGATACTTCATTTAAATTTCCAGCAGCTTTCAATAAAGTTAATTTCTGTTGGCTTACATCGTAAATAGATGATTTATTGACATTATATTTATTAAAAAATTGACTATGAATCAGTAAAGATATAAAAAAATATAGACATCTTTACTGATTCATCGTCAATTTCTTGAATATGTCAATATTATTTATTATTATAGTCACGATTATAATTATCTATAGCTATAAGAAATTATTAGAGAACGTATTTTTTTTCAACATTACTCACGTACCTACATGTACCATTTTTTATCATTCCTAAACACCAGATTGAATGTTCTTTAGAGCAGCATTAGTCTTCCTATGTAAATACCAGTTTTTTTTATTTATGACTCCAGTTCATCTATGTACATTAAATAAAAACAAGAAGCCTGTAATAGACTCGTCTCCAAAAATTTTTCCATTTACTTAGATGAGAAGCCGTTTGTAGAAATACAACCGAAATAATGGCTCATATTCGATAATATGTGTTACAACAGAGAATGTGTCCTCACAAAATTGGAACTTCATAACTCACTTAGATATTTCTCTAATTCTCCAGATTCATACTCAAACGACAGTTTTTTCTTTAGCAATTTCAACAGTAAACTATCAAAGTGAATATATGTCGATTTAGTACCAGTTTTAATAAATAAGATCAATATCAACAAATTTATTCTAAACAAAATTAATCCATTCTTGTTTTCACATCAGAAATTGTGACTTGATCCTTTTCCCTAGAAAACAATGTAAATTCATTATTATAAATGAAATAATTATTACACTAAATAAACTCGAACCCCCCATCCAGAAGAACAATCACGATCTAATGAACTTAACAATGCCTGGCTAATGCACTCAAACAATTGCTTTGAGTCCATATTTTCTTCCCACAACGTTTCACACATACCATACATTTGCTCCGTGCAAGTTCCACTTACGATAAAATCATTTGATTCCATTTGACATCCAATTAAATCCATACCTCCTATGAAGGTATCTCCAGTAACTGGATCAATTCCAGCAATAACTGGCTCAACAAAAAATGGACCAAATCTTTTTTCATATAAAAGATTGCTTAGCATGTGAGACAGAGTTTTTGGACGCATTTTCTTATTTTCGTTTAACTCGTATAAATTTTTTTGGAAAGTTAACTTTTCAGCAACAGTATCACGATCTGTAGCAAGACCGGGAAATCCAACAAAAAGCCTTGAACCAAACTGAGTAACTTTGCTAAAATCCGTAGAAATAGTTTGTAATTGTATGCCATAACGTAAATCAGTTGCGATAGCAACACAGTCTTTGCCTTTCATAGCAATTACAGCTGACCCATTGTAAGATAATATACTCTATAAAATTTATTATTAAAGAATAAAGAAAAATATATAACTAACCATTATATATTTAATTCAATAAAATATTATTAAGACGAATTTAAAATGTACAAAATTTGCTAGGTTATTTAAACAATATAGATATATCGAATATAGATATATAGATATATTTGAATTAATTTAATTAAATTAAAAGTTATTATTATGAATAAAATTTCAAGAATTTAAAATATTTTAATAAGATCTAGTTATATTATTTAAAAGCACTAAAGAATTTTTAGCAGGATATGGTATTAATAAAATGTTATAAAACAGAAATAATTCTGTAAATTTTGTGTAGTGTGTTTCCATTCAACTTAAGAAATCTTTAAAGTTCCAAGTATCATTTAAAAATTTCTAATAATGATCAGCGTTTCATTGAATCGAATGTCTTATTTGACCCCTTTTTGATAGTTTAAAACAATACAATTTGAATTAAAAGAAAAATAATTCAGCCATGAAAATTTAGGCTCATATTCATTTATCCCTTCAGTAATTCATGCATTCTCACTTTCCCGCTTCGCAACCCTAAAAAATTATTGATTTACTGATAAATGTAAATCGCAAGCGACGTTGGTGATGGGTGGGCGTCAGCAAAATGTGAACTTCATTATAAGGACTGCTGATGATCTGACGCATCTCTCGGTTCACGGCCTTGTCCTATCTCTTACCTTGGTCACTTTAAATAATGTAATTTCCTTTACTATATCTTTAATTAGTACCTCAACTGTGTCTCTCTTTCTTCAATCTGACCTGTTCATAGTATTTTAAATAATCGTCTTAATACTATTTCACTGATTGGTGAAAATTACGGGATCACATTGTTGGCCGAAACTAGAATATTACCCTGATTGTTTAAATAAAGTGAGAAAACGACACGGGGAAAATGCGGAAAATTCAAAATAGAAAAGAAAGCTAAAAATGCAAGAAATAAATAAAATCATATAAAATAAAATTAGAAAAGGAATATATTGGAAAAATAGATTAAGAAACAAAAAATGTAAACAAGATAAGAATTAAAAATTAAAAAACAAGAAAACGAAAATATACAGAAATGTTGGGCTAAAAGCCCAGGATAAAAGTTTCTTCTTTTATTGGTTTAATTATTAACTGTAAAATTAATAATTAAGAAATTAAATGTTCCGCTGAAACGAAATCACATAACATATAAAAAAGCACAAAGTTAATTAAAAATAATAAATGACACCTATAGGATAACTCAGCGCCGGATCTAGCCACTTGGGGGCCCAGGTGCAAGAAGCGATTTTGATTTTGGGGCCCTCTTCCATTCATTTAAAAAAAATTATTCTTCTAATAAAATAAAATAACAATAAGTTTTAATTAATACAATAACATGATTTATTTATTTACTTTTATTATTCACAGCTATTAAAAAAATACTTGATTTTTTTTAAATATAATTAGCTTTTAAGAGAAAAAATAATTATTTATTTATATTAATATAATTAAACAACAAAAAAATATATAACGAAAAAAAACATAAAAAAAATTGCACTTAAAATTCATTTGCCGTATTTGCAACAAACAGTGATGCTAGATCTAATTAAAAAATTTCCCTACCCATTAAACATTGAATCGAAGCATTTTCTTTGCTATATTTTCATACAGCTGCAGAAATATTACAACAACCATTTTCGAAAAAAAGTAATGTCTTTTTTGGAAAAATAATTTTCTTTTTTTTATTTTTTGTCAAAAAAAAAATTATAAAAAATGGAAAATGAGTGCAATTTTTTTAAAAATATAAATAAAAAAAGTGGAAAGATAAAAGTGTTTGGCGGGGCCCTTTTGAGAGGGAGTCCGAGTGCATCGCATCCTTTGCACCCCCCATAGATCCGGCTCTGGGATAACTGTAAATAATACTTGTTTGGAATAATATTATTGCATGTTTAATTTGTATGTTTGATTATTATGTAATGTATTTCTGAATTTCAAAGGTGTAATATTGTATTATTGATGCTTACAATATAAGATACTTACAATATAATTACTTCCTCCGGATGAATAATCAGTTTTTGATATTAATAAATTATATGTCTCCAAAGTCTTCTAACAACACCAAATAAAACAATAGATTAAAAATTTTTAAAACAAGAATAATAAAATCATAAACACAAGCAATTACACACGTAACATATTTTAACGCATAAAACACAAAAAATCGCCGAAAGGAGATAAAATAGCAAAAAATATCATCTTATCCAATAATAGAAATCATATAAAAAGGCGATCAATCAACCAATCAGAAAAATAAGAAAAAAAATTAAAATAGAAAGGAAGAATTAAAACAAAAAATGAAAACGACCATTCAAATTGATTTGAATTTGAAATCAAAAAATAAGTATTAAAAATTATCAAAAATACATATGATCGATTCTGATTGGTTGAATCAGTTAACAAAATACTATCTTCTCAACAAAACATTTCCCACTTTTTTAAGTAAAAACAGCACTTTTAATAATTTCACATACCGTATTTTAACTCTAGAATCAGACTTATAAATTTTCACCTCCAATTTTTCACAGCCATTTTTCATAAAATTATTATTACTTTTCTCCAATCTTTTGACTATTTTTTGGAATTTTCACCGATTTATTAAAGGGACAAACTATTTTCAAGAAATTTGATTTAAAAGCACGGTAAATATGTTATTTTATTTTAGATATAATAATTTTAGGAGTAATGATCTTAATTAATCTTTCACTTTTCGAGTTTTGTTTTCTTTTGTCATTATAGATTTAGATTAAGAAGGAAATTAACTGAGGATATGAATGCAAAATGGGCCGAAGGAAAGAAAATGCCAGATCTAATATATAATTTAAAATAATAAAGAGCTCTGGAAAGAAACTATCTGCTATACCAGTGTTTCCCAATCTGTGTGCTGCAAGATTTTTGAAAAATATTTAAAATTGCTAGAGTTTTTGAAATCTAAAACTAGGACAGATAGTTCTTGCGAATATATTTATAACTTATTAATTACTTAAAAATTACTGCCATATCGCCGTTGACTTAACGGAAATTTAAATCGAAGTAATAGATTGTTCTTCAACTCAGGCAACTTATTGTGCTTTTTTATTACTGCTTGAATTTTTTGCTGTTGTTTCAAGTGACATTATATTTAAATGCCTCTATCATCTCAATTCTTTTCCAAGCTTCTGTTGGTATTCGAATACATTTTTATCGAAGTAAGTTTAATTTAATTATAGATTTTTGATTCTTTTAGATAAAAAATTTATTTTCTAACCATGGATAAGTTTTAAATAAAATCTGATCGGAAAGAAAATGTGCCGAATCAAAGTAAAGGAACGAAGCGAAAATTTAAGAACGAGTACATTGGATACGGATTCATAGCATCTGGATTGGAAAATGCTCAGATTCCTTATTGTTTGATTTGCAACTCACCTTTATCGAACGAAACTTGAGAGTACGAATACAGAAGAAGACATTTTCAGTTAGTAAACGAGAATGCTTCACTTTTCTATTTAAAGTGGAAATCCTTCGTTATTGGGTGTATGATAATCTGAATTATGTGCTAAGTGAATGTGTAAATGTTCATATTGTTAGGTTGACAAAAATATTCATCATTCCTTGCATGACTTTCCGCTTGCTCCGGAAAAATGTGCCCTCCTGTTTTAAAAGTTGAAAAGTTAATGCTTTCGAATTGGCCCAAGAAGAACCATGTTCTTCATTGTAGGCTTCTCACACTGTATATTGAATTAGGTTTTGTTGTTGTAAGGACAATTAAATTTAAGCAATCAATAATTTTTAAAACCTGCATAGAAACATAAATTTATGCTTAAATTCTACATATGAGCTGCATAGAGATTTATATAAATTATTTAATAATAATTTGTATGGGAAATCCGTAGAGAATTTTCAAAAAAAGGATGAATTTGAGGCTATGCAATTCAGCTGAAAAGATACGCCTCAAAACCGGCATTCAGAAAATCTATCAAAATTAATGAGGATCTGATTGCCGCGGATCTAAATAAGGTGTCTATTTGTTTAGATAGATCTAGTTACATTGGTCAATCAGTGCTAGATCTATCTAAACTACGGATTTACCATCTACAATATAATGAATTATCTAAATATAGAACGCAATTCAACTGTGATATTAATATCGTTTCCGGTGATAGATTTTTCTTGAGGTTAAGAACTGTAAGCTTAACTCTCTTTTTTTGCCGGACTATGATTAGAGACAACTTTTTAGATACCTCGAACTATGGACCCACATCCGTTATGCTCGAAAAACCTTGATTCTGTGATAGATAAATTTAAAGACGAAAGTATAGTTTTTATCAAGAATTATTTTGCTCATAATAATGAATTTCAGAGTCTATTCATTAATTTTAATATATTTTTTAATTATTTTTAATATAGTTTGTGCTTTTACCTACAAATTTTTTAAATTCATAAAAAAAATATCATGAACTAAATATGACAAAAAACTAATACAATAAAAGAAATATCACTGAAATATCAGATCCCAATACATTTGTAAACATTTATTACATTTTTAGTATATATCAGAATTATAACAATATTAGTTTAAATAAATTATAATATAATTTAAAAAGTCCATATTCGATTTATTAAATTGTTTGTTTAATTTAAGCCATTTTTAATAATTAGAATTCTTATTATTTTATTGGTTAGATATTACCAACAGGAAACTCTAAGATCACTTTCATTATTATGACTTCTAACTTATTTATGAAATCTTTCAAAGTATTCCATATTTTGTTGTTTCATTTTTAAATTAATAATAGATACAGTATTTTCGTAATGTCAAACTATTATATTTTCAAAACCGTGGATTTTTTAATACACCATATTTGTTATATACAGGCAAAGGAATGAAAATGAATACTGGAATTTTGTTTGTGCCTGAACAAGAAGCATGGATCATTGAACGATTTGGAAAATACAGTAGAACATTACAACCTGTAAAATATATTTCTTGATTTCTCGTAATACATACAAATTTTTACAGGGACTTAATGTTGCAATTCCATTAGTTGAACATATTGCTTATATACAATTATTAAAAGAATTTGCAATTAATATACCGGACCAATCAGCTATCACAGCTGGTATAATATTCATATTGCAATAAATATATTTATATGAATTTTATTTAGACAATGTTGTGCTTCAAATGAATGGTGTATTATTTTTAAAAGTTCGTGATGCTTTTTTAGCATCTTATGGAGTTGAAGATCCCGAATTTGCCATCACCCAGGTTTGTAAAATCATTAACACCTTTCTATTAATATTGAGTAATAAATGTAATAATTTTCTTTAATCATTTCAATAGTCTTGTGATAATGTAAATTTGATAAAAATTTGGGGCTAGACTATCTACATAACATGTGATGTAATGATTATTATTTACTTTGTCTTTCTGGATTTTGGTTAACAACATCTTATTTTTCATTCGTCATTGGATTTAATAAGTTATAGGATTTTATCAATAACCTGCACCAATGCAAATGTTATTCAATTAGGTATCTACAATAAGATGTCGATAGTATTTTCAAGTGGTTGCGCCTGAATTTCCTTTAATCTGTTGATAGTGATCTTTCAACCATTTCTAATTTTAGATAGTTATTTCTGAAAATAACCTTGCATTATCTGAAAAGACCTTATATTCTCATTTAAGATATACTGTCACTCACTCAATCCATTAGTTGACCTTTCATTGCAACTCTTGATTGTATTATGAGTTATTTTTAATAAAATAGTTTTATTATATAGAATTTCTGCCAAGACGAACTTCTAAACCAAACCTCATTTGAATAGAAAAATACAAATGCCTGTAATTATTCATTATTTTATTGTCACACTTGCTTCACTAATACTTATTCTTTTCAATCGGGGTTTCCCTTAATAACATACATTCTATTATAAAAATATGTTCAGATTTGCAGTGAAATGACCTGATTTTAATAATGTTCAGCGCAATGATAGCGCATTCTATTTCTCAATTGTTGTCAATTTATAAAATTACAACAAAAATATTTTACAATAAACTTATTTTTATTACAAAACTGTTTATTCAAATTTTTGCTATTAAACAAAAATCCTCAAACTCTTATAATATTGACTATAAAAATTTAGTGACGATAACTTTAATTAAAAATTTTTAATTTAAATTTAAACAATTCAAAATTAACCAAATTTAATTGATTCCTATCTGGATGATTTTTTTGAAAATCAAAATTCTGAAATTTATATCCTTCCATTCATTTTTTGATATTTACGTTATATTACAATGTTATTCTCTATCATATTTTCTATTTATAACTCGTCTTGTAATATTTTAATTTCAATAATTAATTATTGATTTTTTTGTAAATTCACATTTAGCTGCATTTTGCAATCAAGTATGCTCATTTTCATAATATCTGCTCCTACTATATCAACCGTTGCCGTCAGTGCCTTTCTAATTAATTTCCTGTTTCGATTTTGTATCTACTAAATGAAATTAATTAAAAATTCTAAAAAATAAAGAAAATACAAGATTGTACAATCACCAGATTTATATTTTCAATTATTTAGCTAGCACAGACTACAATGAGATCTGAGATAGGAAAAATCAATTTAGATAACGTATTCAAGGAGCGGGAACTTCTCAACAACAATATCGTCCGCAGTATTAATAAGGCCTCAGATCCCTGGGGAATCGACATTCTCCGTTATGA
This sequence comes from Schmidtea polychroa, assembly GCA_959609185.1. NCBI lineage: Eukaryota > Metazoa > Platyhelminthes > Tricladida > Dugesiidae > Schmidtea > Schmidtea polychroa. The sequence goes on along the minus strand of CAUHTR010008162.1, from coordinate 84,843 downwards.
AATTCGTAATATTTATATATAATATAATTCCTACTGTCACGTTTGCGCTGATTAAAGGTGACATTGAACTGCCAGCAAAAATCCTAGAAGCCATGCAAATGCAAGTAGCAGCAGAACGACAAAAACGAGCTATTGTTTTGGAATCTGAAGGAATGCGAGAAGCAGAAATCAATAAAGCAGAAGCTAAAAAGCGGAAGTGTGTTTTGGAATCGGAAGGTGTTAAAATCGAAAATATAAATAAGGCAGAAGGTTATTTTAAATACTGCTATTAAAATGATAATCTGGAAATTAGAGTCAATTGACTGAAGTGACCATTTTAAAATTTTGTTTATTTCACTTTACCAGAAATAAAAATCATAAAATGACCCCAAGCATATTTAACCTTGACCTTCCCAATCAAGAACTTATCAATTAACTAATTAAAACTTTGACATAAAATCTATATTTGATTTGATATTGACCTACTTCACGGTTGCCGTTGTAACAGGCAAGCTATTTCTATGATTTAAATTTTTCTAAAAAGACCTTAATATATGGCTGTCATGGTAACTTGTAGCATACTTCCATGGCCTTTATTTTTCTGTTTAATAGGGATTTGTATATACAGGAATACCTCGCATAGTACGGTTTCGATCAGCACGGTTTCTCTATAGTACGGTTTTGCAATTTTCAAAATATGATTGTTTTTAAAATGATTAACCCCTTAACGCGCACTGACGTATATATACGTTCGCGCAAAACCGGACAAAATGTGCAGTGACGTGATAGTTTTTGAATAGTTTTAGTTTATTATTTTTCAGCTAATAAATATTATTATTTTATTGTTATTTATTGAAATTGGTCCAAATATATATTTTCTTAAAGAAAAAAAATTGATTTTTTTGGTCGTTTTTTTTAATTGTGCGTTAAGGGGTTAAATAAAATTTTCGAAATTTAAAAAAGTTTTTTTAAATTAATTTTTTAGAATTTATTCGTTATTATAAAATCACGTGTTTAATAATTTGTTTTGTTACGTTTAATTTCTGGTTTGTAGTTTTAATAAAAAATTGAATAAATAAACCGTAAAAAAATTCACTACGGATACATTCACGATCGTGCGATAATATATCAAAGTTGTTGGTTTTATATTTTTAATCGTAGAGTATGTTGACTTTTATATATTTATTTATTGGTATTGCCGGGTTATAAATTTCAATAAATATATATTTAAATGTACAACTGTGTTAAATATGCTTGTTTTGCTCTTGAATATCAGAAAAATAAAAATACATAACAAAATATTTTTTGTTTACTAGATTATAATGACGATTTTTAAATTTCTTAATAGGGGTACTAAGCCGTAAATTTATTAGCGCCGGTTTCAAATAGTACGGCTAAATTCCAGAACCGATTAACCGTACTGTTCGAGGTATTCCTGTATAACGAAAACCTTCATATCTCCATCATTATACGTTTAAAAATTATCTAATGAGAGATTCCTTATGAACAAATGGCTCCTTTTGAGAACTAGTGTTCTGTAGGGTTAAATTGTATAAAATATGATATATTTTTGTTACCCGTATAGTAATCAAGATTATAAGATTTTTGTTTTGCAGGAGAAGCAGAAGCTCTTCTATCAATAGCAACCGCAAAAGCTAAAGCCATCGACATGGTTGCGTCGGCAATATCCCAAAACGTAATGCGTGATGATTGTAATATAATATTGATGATTATTAGTATGGTGAGAATGCAGTCCAAATGACTGTGGCGGAGAAATACATTGAACAGTTTGGGAAAATCGCTGGCACAAACAATACTCTGATGATGTCCGCACCAATCAATGACGTGGCGAGCATGGTGGCCCAAGCTTTGACTATCTATAAAAGCATTGACAAAAAGAAAACCACAACATCCATTGAGCCTTCTAATTGATAAATGGTTGAAAGCTATTTTTTCGTAAAATGAAATTTTTTAAGTATTGATTTTTTTTGAATATTTCTTTCTTTTCATTTTTTATTATTAAATTCATTTTATCATTATAACTTATAATTAGTAGTTTGGAAACTAGTTGATTGTAATGTTCATCGTTGGTTGCAATAAACTAAAGGATTTAAACACAATTGGATTGCAGATCATTCTATTGGCTAATCAGGATTTGATATGGTCATGCATTTATTTAATAGTCCTTAATTTTGAGTAAGTTAACCCTTTCCTATCTTGTCTATATAAATATGACAAAAAAAATTTACCATTCTATCCTCTGTAAAAAAATGACATTATTTTTGAACGACAAACCGAATGTCATCGATTTCTTCTCCAAAGATTGGACTACTTACAATGCCGTTCTAAAAAACTTGAAAAAATTATTTTTAGAAAATTTTATTAGGATTGAAATGGGCGGGACACATAAAATAAAGAAGATAGGAAAGGGTTAATAATTTGTCAATACTAACAACTTTTTAGCATCAATAGGTCATTAATATTGAACTTAAGATTTGTTTTGTAAGCGTAGTTCGCATTTATTGCCAGAAGTTCAACTTTAATACACATTAATAAGATAAATAGTCAGGTGGTCTAAAGTCCCTTTTTTTGGTTTTGGTAGCGGGTTTGTGGTTCTTGGTAAGATCCCTAATTCGTATTTTTCTAGAAAATTACTATTTGTAAATAGTGGGTTGCAAAGTATCGTCTGGTTAGTGAACCATTTTGGTCCTGTTCAGACTTCGTATAAATTTTCGGTTATTCGAGATATTCCTTATGCTAACGTGTTATATATAGTCAGACATAGTTAATTCGGCGGCTTATGTTTCCTAACTCAAAAACAGGGATCTAGTGGTTATATTGGAATGGACACAACCTCTCTTCACGCAAGTTATTATCAAGAAATGAAGAAAGAATAATGAATTTACTGTATTATTTTTGGTAGTTTCCTAACGCCTTATTTCTATCAGGGTCGGTCGAAAATCATACTTCAATGAAAATTTATTTATCGCCCACCCATTTTATGTTCAATATTAACAATGTATGCAGACAAGACCTTAATAGTGTTGAGGTCTCAATATTTGAGATGCTCAACTTTTCTGGTTATTAGGTAAATAAAAAGAATATAACTCTAGAAATATTTATTTAACAACAAAATTTACCAATTAACAATTTGCTGATTTCCTTTAATCAATTTTTACTTCAATTACTTCTTTCTATATGCTTGTAAGAATATGTGTTTTTGTTCTATGTTGTGTATGCGTACTGTGTCTTAGTATGTTTAGTCATTTGTGAATCGTTTTTGTCTGATTCTGGTTTTGTGCTATTCTCAGAATTTACCTTCGAAAAAGTGTTTTGAACGCTAATTTCTGGGCGATTGAACTGAATTTTACTGGAGTATTTATACTATAAAATTTTAATAAAAAAAATAATTTATTTCCGGCCAATACACATGGAATAATATAATTATATTTATTTCTTGTATTCCATATTATTTATAATATTAATTTATTTCTGATTATTAAAGCAGTTGTTTTATTTCTCCATATTATTTATATTAATTTATTTCTTAAAGGAGATGTTTTTATGATTAAAATTTCATGAATTTATTTCTGCTTATTAAATATTAAGACAGATTTTTAAAAAATTTTATATTAAATTTGCATTTCCGTATATATATTTAATTAGGAAAAGGAATTTTTATGTTTTCCTAAAAAATTATTTTTAATTAAAAATTTTATATTTTCCTACTTGTAATAAAATTTATTTACTAATAATGCTTATTTAAATTATTTTTCCTTTGTATTAAAATGTTAAATGTACTACTAAAGAATTATATTAAAATCACATATGTACACAGACTAAAATAGTAATCAGAATTAAAATAAAGTATAACACAATGTACTCAAAATAAATAAATAGATTCATACAGTATTGTCGGGTTATTAAGTGTTTAAATGTTTCTCTGACTCCAAACGTGTCTTTATACGATCCATTAATAACAATGAACAGAAATCTTTATTGATAATATCAAATAACTTTCACTTTACACTGACAATCAATTCAACACTCTGCTTGGTGTCTATACAATGCTTATGCTAAGAGTATTGTTGTTTCTCCTATCTTCCCAATTTTGAAATTCCGTTTTCTTTTTGTACTAATTAATTAGTACTGACCTTGAATTTTATTTTCTTGTTTAATTTCTCTTGTTTCTCTCCTCTTCCTCATTTCTCATTTCATTTTGCTTCCGCTTTCTTTTCTGAGTTTCCATAGATCGTCTCGTTTATCATGGCGATCTCCCCCCCCCCCCCCCCAAGTAATTTATTTATTTATTATGTTATTTTCCATTTCGGTATCCTCAACAGTATTTACAATTATTCAGAATAAAACACAGTGAAATAAAATATAAAAATAGAGATATAGCACAGTGAATAGAAGATGCATTGGATTGCTATTCGATTGTATTGACTTTGGCTCAAATCTATCGCCTTTCCTCAGCACACACATTGACCTGTATTTTTTGGGCCCCGTCTTGTAACATTTATTGAGGGTGAATGTGGTGATGTGCCTACCCTAATCATCCAACAAGAGTACATAAGTGCTTCACATGCATTGAAGATGCTCATGAAAAATAATCAGTCATATGTGTCTGTCGCGTTTTATTCCTTGGCATTATGAGCATGTCATCCATTCGTTCTCGCAAAAAAAGAGTGAGCAGCAAGAAAATTGTTTTCATCAAAGAATTTTGCAGAGTTTCCAATGAGGCTGATGCATAGCAAATGGATATAGGTGGAGGAGCGATTGGATAGACATAATTTTATTCATTGAAGTGAGTGGAATTTTCAGTTTCTGAAACTACTGCCAGAATGCCTTTGTCTGTCAATTCAGATTGCAATGAGTATATTAAGGCCGTCAATCAAAAAATAAACCCTCAAAATAACACATGTGAGTAAAAAATGCGGAACTTCGGCGTTTCAAGATCCTAAATCAGAAATTAGCCGTACAACTCAATAAATACACAAAATAAGCTGACAGTAGAAATTATTAGGCCTATCAAAACTATTTTAGTGAAAATTCGTCAGCTATTCGATCTGCCTTACCTGAGACCGACCATCAAACTCGAAAAAGTATATCAATCGGACTTCAGAATGCACCAGGTGAAAGAACAACAATTTCTGTGTATATCACTCGGAAATCGATCATGACTGAACGAAATGATCGGATAACCACGAGAGGTATTTGGAAGCATCAGGTATTACGAACGTAGTTGTATGATTTTTGATTGAGGCCCTGGCCCCCATAATTTTTTGGACAAGGAATATTATATGAAGATTGGTTGAATTAAGTACAATGTAAGAAAATTATTTGAGTTTTTCTTGTCATCGGAAGCGTTGATGAAATGATTGTTTACTAGTGTGTTAGTGTTACAGAGACTAAATTACAAAATAAATGAGATTTTACAATAAGTTTACCAAGTTTTCATATTCCTCAATTTTAATTTAGAAACATTAAATTTTATTTTTTACAGAAACATATTTATTATTTAATTTATTCTATTTCAGTACATTAAATGTTTCTCTTATTCAACTCCGTTTTACCATTTATGCGTTTATCGTTGTCATTTTTATTATGATTTATCTAAACTATAATAATAAAAAATTATCTATGAAAATAGATGAAAAAGTTTTGATAATTAAAAACTCAATATTATTAAATGAATTATTAACACTATTAAAAATCAAAGCCACGCTATTTAATGAGGAAACATATATTAAACATTAAGTTTGTAATTTTTTAATTCTTTCCAATATTTTAATTTCGTTTTAATAATTGTTTCAAAATTTCAAAAAAAAAATATTATAAAATTATGACTACTAAAGAAGGAACTAATACATCACATTTACCAATCAACGAAGATTATAGTTGTTTTATTGCTGAAGAATTAAATAATTCATTCATCAAAAATGATTCCGAAAATAATAACTTAAAAGGATTTCCAGATGAACAGGATATTAAACCATCCCAGTCTACTATCGAGGAATTAAATAAACTTTTTGAAAATCGCTATACCGAAAATGATATTCACTTCAACAATTTTCGACTGAAGAAAGAAATTAAAGCACCATGTATACCAATCGAGAGAAATGCTAATTTTCAACATCGACCAAGGCAAAGATTTGACAGAAATCTTAAAAGAAAACATGAATAATTTATAAACAAAATGAAGTTTTAGTTAAATTGTCTCTGATATTGATAAATTTTTTATAAATATATTTAAACTAATTTCAAAGTTTTTTCCTAAGTTGAATTATCATGATTTAAAATAATGGAAACTGTCAGATAAATTTTCTTAATATCTGTATTATACTATTTTTGATATTATACTATTCATTGGCAGAATAATTTAAATATTAAAGATCCAATATTCGCTTATATTCCAAGATACAACAACTACTTGGGTTTGTAGATCTTAATACAGATTATTCTGATTCACAAATTTATAAACGTATGAAAATATGAATGGTGATACGTGTAAAATAAATGATAGAAAAAAACATTACTTAAAATAATTTTTAATTGTGTCTAATAAAATTTACAAAGAGCAGGAGGATCACTATAAAATGGATCTTATAAAAAAAGAAATGTAATGTCATTGTGTTGGGTTGTACTATCATTTTACTTTACCTTCAGGTTATGATTGAGGTTTTTATTATTATCTTTACCCTATTTGTTATGCTTTATATTTACTCTGATTATTGTCATTACAATTATCACTATTACTACTACGGTGAGTAAAGCAAATTCATTTAACCAAATTTTTATTATTTTTACACATCTCAAATCCTGTCGGAATGTCAATTCGTTGCGCTGATGATAAAATGATTGATATTGGTAAATAAACTTATCAATTATATCCCATAACCATTGTTCGGGTAGAACTAAACCTATTGGCCCTTCAGTTAAATTCATATTGAATACATCGCAATAATTACAACAAGATGCAATTCCATCCTCCGTCAGATTAGATTTTGAAACATGTGCATAGAAATGTCTATATTATATTTCTTGACAGTGGCGTAGCCAGGGGGGTTAAACCTCACCCCTATTGAATTTTTCATGTACAAATATTTGTGTGTCTTTTTTTCGCCAATTTATTCTTTGTTTTAATGCTTTTCATAATGTGTTACGTGTGCAAACTTCTTGTTTTTTCTAATTTTATTATTTTTGTTTTACTTATTTTTACTTTGTTATGTTTTTATTTTTGTTTTATTTCTTGTTTCGTAATAATTTAAGTATTCTTTGTACGGTTTACATGTTATGTGGGTCTACTTAGTTAATTAAAATAAGAAAATTGAAAGAGGTTATTTTGATCTTAGCCCAACAAATGCAACACACATCCACTTGTTACTCAATTCTTTTAATTTCTTATTTAAAAACAAACAAAAAGACGTCAAATTTAAAATATGCATCGACAAAAAATGGTCATTCGTGTATTTCATTATTATGAATTTGGATTTCTCTTTTCTGATGAAAAAAATTATTTTTTATCAAGAAATTTTGATAATTTAAGAATTTACAATTTTTTTACAATTTCTTTAAATCAAAAATGTTGTCAATGTCAGTGCAGAAATTCATAAATTTTCAATGCATAAATAATTTTTTATACATATTTATTTTCTGAAAGAAATTAAAACTTTTCACCCTTAATTTATTTNGAATGCCTTCCGCAATCTTTCCTTATAACATTTGATATTTTGGTCAATTCCTGTATATATATTCTGATCTGTTTATAGATCAGTAATTCGATCATCACTTCTTGTCTTGAAGTAGGCATTTGTACCACTTTAAAATATTTATCGCATTCTTTAATGAATGCTTCCACATCATCTCCTCTATGACAATCGTTTGGAAATAGATTCTTTATGAAGAAATCCATAGACGTGGTCGCCATATTAGAATCTGCTAGCACATCTTCTAAATTATTTTTTTAAATCCGGTTCAAAAGTCAACGTCATAATTCCAAGTATTTATTTAAATAAAATATCGTATAATTTTCAAACAAATTTTCAGCGTTGAATGAAATATTTTCAAAACCATTTATTAAAATTTCGATATTTGAAATATATTTATTTAAAAATTATTTACTAATAAATCTTCTTTTAAAAAATTTATTTAATTTTTCAATTTAAAAATTTAAAAATTTCAATTTAAAATATTCAATTTAAAAATTATTTTAAAAGTTATTTTAATAGTACATTATTTATCATTTAAAATTATCTTATAAATCATTGAAATATTTAATTCTCAGCTGAAAACAACTCACAACAATATATAATTAATAATATATATATATATTAATAATTATATAATAATAATATATATATATAATATATTAATTATAATAATATATTATTATTATTATTATTATTATTATTATTATTATTATTATTATTATTATTATTATTATTATTATTATTATTATTATTATTATTATTATTATTATTATTATTATTATTATTATTATTATTATTATTATTAGTATTACTTTTATTACCATCATTATAACTATTGATATGATAATTTATATTCATTCCATCTAACATCAATAATAAATTTATTTATTCCTCAATTTTCACTGGTTCATTATAATTTTATTAAATTGAAGTATGTAGATTGTTCTGTTGAAAATTAAGATAATATAAACTTTTAATATTAAATTTTATCATTTTTTTATATTTAAATTTTATTAATTTTTGTGAGTTTATTTGAAAATGATTGGATGATAATTTATATTTTATGGAACTTAGATAAGTCTTTTTAATTATGCATTTATGAGCGGCCATAAATATTTTATTGCTTTTTTGATGCGATTAAAATATTCAGGAATCAAATTTTGATATTTATAAATTTCATTTTAATTTCAAGCAAAATTGTTAAAATTTACTGTTAAAAATTTCAATTAATATTAAAAAGAAATTTACACTGTAAGATTTTACTCTTTTCAATATTAATTCTTGAACAAATTCTTCTTTAAAATTGTTAATATTTCCAATTGAAAAATATTAGCATTTCTTTTTAGTTAAATCAACAAGTTTTTTTTACCTTAATATATAAAATAATGATTCTAGAACGTTTCATCGTCGGACGATTCATCGACGGACTGTTCATCAGGAGGACGATTCATCAAGAGGACTGTTCATCACATGAAATAATAAATAAATAATGGAGGTTTTTTTTTGAAATTTCTATTAATTTGACTGTTTACTTTATTTTTACATAGTAATACCTATAGTAAGATATATCCAAAGCAAATTAATATATCATGATGAACAGTCCTCTTGATGAATCGTCCGCCTGATGAACAGTCCGGATACCAAAATACTGACAATCAAGGATGTTTGATGCTAAATATAATTCATAGTCCTTTAATGCGGGTGAAATTATAATTCCCATTTGTTTTAAACGTTTTTCTCCTTTCTCTTCGAAGTGGGTATTTGGATTGAATTTTATAAAAAATTAAAATATTAACGGAAATAGGATTTATTTTCATCATGACAAAAGATCAAAAATTAATTTTTGATCTTTTGTCATAATCAAATATTTGACAAAGCAAATAGATCAAAGTTGACCAAAAAATTAAAAATTTTACAATTAGGAAAAAGTCTTGATAATGTATATTTATTTTTAAAAACGAAATCAATGGCTTAATAAATCAACTGATGTTATAGAAATGTCTACTTCAAAAACTTTTAAAATTTTACTGAAAATTAAAATTAAAAATAAAATAAAATAAATACCATTTAAAATTCCCAAAATGACACAAACTCAAAATTTAAAATTTTTTTTTATACAGCTTCTATAATTAGCTTCTAGAAGCCTAATAAAATATTTCAAAATATTCTAAATAAAGCCTCCAAAAACCACTTATATATGCTATTTAAATATTTCAATAAATGTGTCAATTTTGATTTTCAAATACTATCTTTTAAAATTTTCTATATTATTTTAATTATTACTTTTTAATTTATTATATAATTTTTTTAAATTTCTTTATATATTGTCAGCTATGTATTCTCAAGGTCAATGACAACAGATCAAATTCATGATTTCATTGATTTCTTCTTTAGTGTTGATCTTTGGCTGTCTGTTTATGATGAGAATTGCTTCTTTGATTCTGACATTTTTCTTTTGGATGTTTCCATTAGCTATGATTTCTATTGAAATATTTTTTCTTTCCTCTGTTGGCTGACACTGCCGGAGATGTCTGCCCAACGAGGATGTTCCACCAGGATCTAGATGTTCTTTAACTCTTTGGTGCAATGTCCTGAGGGTACTTCCAATGTAGATTTCATTGCATACATTGCACGTGATGCAATAGACGATGTTTTTTCTAAAGCACATATCTTTCGGCGTCTGGCAGTTTTTCATTGTGCAATTGTTTTCTCTTTTTATGTTTCGTAGTGTCTTTTCAAGTTGTACTCTTTAAAGACGCTCACACACTCACGGCACAGTAAGCAGACTGCTTTGCTCCCAACGCTCGTGAAGCGGTATTTAGCAGTCCATTCGACATTAAAAACACGACATTCGTCTTCAATCTTTCTTTTTTTAGCAACACTCATGGGTAATTCAAAGTCTATTCGCTTTAAAATTACAATTTTTACAAAGCCTTTCAAAATGTAAATTGTAAATAAAAGCCTCTTCTGGTTGAACGGAAAAGCAGTTTCAATGTTAACTAGTAATGACCAGTAATTAATAATATTCTGGAGCTATAAAATCAATTAAATATCCATAAATTCGAATCAAAGCAATAAGAAATACATTTCAAAAATATAGGCAAAACTGCAAGTCTAAGCTCCAAACAAAGAAAATTAATTTCGCATAGGATCGCCACATGTACATGCATACGGGCCGCATAATATACTCTGACGGGCCGTAGTTTGCCCACCCCTGACTTAAACACATTCAAAATCTCCGTGGAACGGACAACTTGATCATTTATTTTTGGATTTAAATATCTAATCAACAATGCCTTACAAGTTACTCGTTCCCAATAATTACTTAAACCTTTTGAAATAATTTTAAAATCAGAGATACCTATTTTTTACTAACACATTTCCTAACATGATTACTAATATTAGTCAATCCTTTTGGTCGACAGTGTTCAAGAACTCGGGTGCAGAGATGACGGGCAGTCTCTCCAATGTATGTGGCATTACACCCATTACATGAAAATTGATACACGAGCTCAGAACACAAACCTATTGGCGTTGGACATTTACTAGTAAACATACTGCTAACTTTGCAAGAAGTGGAAACAATCCTGAATTGATGTCTACATATTTGAGAATTTTATGTTTAAATTCTCTGAAACCCTCAGAATAAGGCAATACTATATAACACATATTTCGGCTCCATGCGATTGGATCGATTCTTGTCACTTTCCGAATTTAACATAGTACTTTCCTCAGGATCAATAGGTACCTCAGACTCAGACGTACTAATAATAATAATAATAATAATAATAATAATAATAATAATAATAATAATAATAATAATAATAATAATAATAATAATAATAATAATAATAATAATAATAATAATAATAATAATAATAATAATAATAATAATAATAATAATAATAATAATAATAATAATAATAATAATAATAATAATAATAATAATAATAATAATAATAATAATAATAATAATAATAGTAATAATAATAATTATAATAATAACGGACTGATAATAAATGAAATAGCGGAAAACTTCTTTTAATGTGCATTTTATTTTTCCAGCATTCCATAGGCATTAATATCAATGTTCTGCATGACACCTCAAAGATGCTTCAACTAGCATAGAAAACATCAGTGAGAACTACAGAAATGCGAAAAGGGCTAAATTAAACATTAAAAGACGCGCTAATTGATAATTAATATTTTCGCGGAGAAAAATTATTGAAAATTTTCTTTGATAATTTATTCTTTGAAAATAGTGCAAACCAATTTCTAAATTGGATATTGGGAAACTATTTCAGATTGCTATAGTGATTTGCAAACGGATTTCTGTGAAAATCCTCAACAATGAAGAAAAATATTGTTTTGCCAAATTATTAGACATCCCATCTAACATAAATAGTGCTTTCACATTTCTGTACTAACAGTTATGTCATTATTATTATTATTATTATTATTATTATTATTATTATTATTATTATTATTATTATTATTATTATTATTATTATTATTATTATTATTATTATTATTATTATTATTATTATTATTATTATTATTATTATTATTATTATTATTATTATTATTATTATTATTATTATTATTATTATTATTATTAAAAAAATTAAAATAATGTCCAAAAATAAAACAATATTAGAATTATATTTTTTAAATTAAGAAATAAAATTAATTTTTAGGCGACTTATCTTTCTCGTTCATAGAATAGAATTTAAAATAGCTTCCAATGTTTCCTTTGAAAAAAAATTGAAATATTATTAGAAGACAAATTTCATTGATTCCTGTTCCATTGTCTACTGAATAAATCAAAAGAGACACATTAAAACAAAAAGCCGATTTTTTCTATTTTTGCTCTGAAAATGTATATCAGATTATATTAATGTATTCTAATGAATAATTATAATAATGCAAACTTAATGATTTATATTGAAATGAGAATCCTTTGTCATAATCTTCTCCCCTTCCAGGATTTCTCTTTCAGTTTATACACATTTCTGGCAGAAATAATTTGTTTCGTATATTTCAAGACTATCAATTGAAATTTAGGGAAAATAATAAAGCAAATAGGAACAAACATAAAATGCAAAACCCACCCAAAACAAAATATATCGCTTTGTACATTTGCTGTGACCATTGACTCATTTGCTGTTTTTTTATCATTTGTTTTGCCTTTTCAATATTTTGTTAGATTTAGATGTTCAAAAAACAGTAATCTTTTTATTTTGTTTTCAAAATCTTATGCTAATCTTTTCGCAAATTTAATTAGTCTGAGAACAAAAAAAATATTTTAAATAAAAATTAATTAAAAGATATTTTATAATTCGTGTTGCAAAACAAAAGGCTGCAATCAAATAGAATAATAAAAGGGGCTTTTGTCTTTATGAAAGAATGTGCTTCAAGAGTCCTGATTTATAACTTTTAACTTTTTAATTTATAAACAGGAAAAAAACAAATTTAAAAAAATGAAAATTTATAATGATATAAACAGTACAAGTACCCAGTGCAAATCCAAATAGTAGACTAGTTTCGAGCTTTTGGCTCTCATCAGTACTAAAATTTCTCTTCGCGCCAAGTAAGTATACAATATTACTGATTTAACTCTATTGCATACTTCTCCTGGTACGCTGGAAATCACATCACTTGCAAATTAGCTTGGGCACAGAAAAAATCTGCAAACTTGTTGATGTAGAAATGTTGCCTGAAGGAATCGATACAACTCTAAGACCAGACTTAATAATATTATATAAGAGAAATAACCTTTATCACATCCTTGAGCTAAAAGTACTTTATTATGACAAAGAAAATTTCAGTATAGCCAAAGATAGGAATTTTAAAACATATGAGGATATTGGCGATAAAATAGGAAATCCATAAATGCAAAACGACAATATCTGTTCTGTTCGTTGGTACTTTAGGATAATAATAAATAATATTAATAATAATATAAATAATAAAAATTGTAATAATTATACATTATGTAAATATATTGCAATACAAGTGCCTGACTAATAAAGATTTGTACAATATAAAGGCGTGATTGACAAAGACATAACTAATAAACACTAAATATTGCTTTTTGAGTCAATTCGTCAAAATTCTGGTCTTATCAACATATTAAAATTTTTAATTATTATTTTGTGAAATGAATTGTAAATTATTCATATGAGGAAGCTGAAAGATTCTAAAAATTTTAATTAGAAATTTTTTGAAATTTTAAAAATATTTTTATCGAAAAATATTTTAAAAGGAAAATTGAAATTTGTTTAAATAACAAACAAATAGAAGACAGATAATCTTTGAGTGCATAATTTCTTAAATAAAATTTATGGAATTATTTAGTAATTTACCAACCGATGTTAATGTTTTAACGGATGAGAATCCTAATAATTCAAACTGAGATCGAATGAAAAATTATTGTTAATTATTGTTTAATTTTATTAACTTTTAAAAGATAAAAACTTTTTATTCCTAGCTAAAACTTTGTTGGGCGGTAAATTTTACAAATCGTTCCCTGATTGCCTTTTCATTTAAAATCAAAACTTATTCATTCAAACAAATTTATTCAATAATTATTTGATAGGTTATTTCACAAATTTCAGGAAATTTTGATAAAATCACACTGATTATTGCCATTGAATAACTGGGAAAATTGAATAAAACCGCGAAAATGCCATTTAAGTAATTCCAAAAGCTAAAAATTTTTTCAACGCGAAGCATTTTTGTATTTATTCAGTTGATTTAAACATGGACTAAAACGAAATTTGATTAACTCCTGTTCAGTTTCCATCAAATACTAAAGCCAGTCAATGAAATTATTTTGTCCAAATGGTAAAATTTCCGTTTCATATTTCTGTCGGAATTTTCTCAGAATTAAATTATGCCAAAATAGGTTTTTCTTTGAAATTTTATCACATGAGATCGTTTGGGATACTATATGCTAATTATGCCTTCTGGACTAACGAAACCTTGGAACTACAAGGGAATTTTTCAAAAATAAAACAAAAAATTTCAATTGTTTTAAAGACCTAGAAAGTAACAAAAGTTAATAAGATTAAAAAATGTTAAAAAATATAAAAAAAGAGAAAATGAAATTAAAATAAAAAAGTAAATTCTAATTTTTATATATTGATGTTTTAATAATTATCATATTTGGCAATTTAATATTGCCTTTTATTTTTGGTATTTATTCATTAAAAATTAATTTAATTTTCTTATTTAACACATTTTATATATTTATTATTATATTATTATTAAATTTATTATTATTAAATATAATTTATTTATTTAAAATTATAATTTTTCTTTAGAATTTCATTTATCTTTATGCAGTCTTCTATTATTCATCAATTTTATTTTATTATTTTACACTAATAACCAAAAAGCTTTTTTTCAATAAAAATTTTTAATTCTAAAATTGACTTCATTGAAACGAAAAATTATTGTATCCGTTAGTTGCAATTCCTTATTCATTTTGAAATGCTAAATATTTCATGACATAATATTTTCAAACAAATTTCCGAGACTTTAATGCAGGAAAACTGCATTGCACAATATGATGGACAAAGTTTGGATGAAATTATGATTTCGTTTGATGTTTGTAGTCTGTTTACTAATGTACCATTGGTTGAAACAATTGAATTATGTTGCTTGTTATGGAATGAAAACATTTCTGAACATCATATTTTGGATGGTAGAGCATTTCGCGAACTTCTTGTATTTGCTACTTCAAAAATCAATTTTCTTTTCAATAATGAATGGTATCAGCAAATAGATGGAGTTGCTATGGGTTCTCCTTTAGCACCAACGATGGCTTCAATTTTTTTTGCAAGCTTAGAAAAGAAAATTGCATCTTTCCAATGTATGAAATCCACTGTTTATAAACCGTATGTGGATGATATTTTTCTTATATAGCGGAATATATATAGGAATATATATATATATATATATATATATATATATATATATATATATATATATATATATTAGGGTGGAGTGAAAATGACCGAAAAAAAATTTTTTGACTTATTAGACTTTGGATAGTTATAAAAACTTGCTATGAGGTCAAAATGAAGTACTCTGTAAAGAAAAACAATAATTTAAATAATGTCTTGAGGTTCCACAACCAACTTTAAAATGTAACCATTGATAAGAAAACGATAATGTATTTGCTTATCCGGTGTTCTTTTCATTACAAGGAATTGCAACTTTTTGCTTCCACTAATACGTTATCGTTACTTACTGTTAACTAAAAGATCATTATTAGTTCACTTTTCTACGCATTCACACGCTGCACTTCCTGTTTCTAGAGTCAATTCAGACGGATTATTGCATACATATTGCATAACATTGTATTTTTTTTAATCGCTGTATGTAGTAGTGTTAGTGATAAATAATTACTCCACTACGATACTTCATTATAAGAGGTAATATTATAACATATTATTGAAGTCATTGATGGCATTTAAATAATATGGATTTAAAATGCCTCTGGTTTTCCTTTTTAGAGTTGCAATGGCTGTAACCAGAAAGAAAGTGTCTTGTGTCATCTTTGGTGGTCCATCCGAGATGCCCGACATTCAACTACCGACTTATGCAGATGTTATGAAATTCTACAACCTGACAAAGCAGAGACTGAATGCGAATTGAACAATAAAGATCCTTCACATCGCAACGTGGCAGAAACAGTGTCAATGAAAGTAGAACAAATATGGGACAAAGCTTCCATACCACATGTAAGCCACCGCCGTGTTCATGAAATGTTGAACGTGTACCACAAGACGTTCATGAAATTGCTGAAGCCGTATAAATCTAGGAAGGACTCAGAACCATACAGAGAGAAAATATCGCAGTTTAAGATGAATCGATTAAACTCTTTGACATTTGCTCCTGCAAGTGCTCTTGTATGTCTCAGTGTCACTGTGAGAAGTCAAGAAAGATACCCACAATTGAACGTGACTTTCTAGAAGATCAGCGGGGTTCACTCAGTATGATCATAGCTGGAGTTGATGAGGTTGAATCCAGTAGATTACAAAAGCGGTAACCACGGCTAATCGCATACTACGTCTGTATGTTGCCACAAGAAGCCCGTCGGATGAACTAAAGACGCTTGCAACCTTCATCGTAACAGTTTATGCACCTGCATGGTTTGAAATAAAGAATACCCCTTCGTGTAAAGACGGCGCTCGACATGTCCACAGTACGATACTGAAATCACGCTACCTCACAGACGAGCTGAAGAAAGTTGTTGACCCGGTAATTCAACGCAACGCATTCTTTAGTCATCCAGAAAATCTGTTGCTTGCGATGCTTACCGATGAAAGATCAGATATACGCGAGTTAGCTCTGCGACGCATACTGAAATCCAGAAAGCAGAAACGTACGACTTCAGTTAGATCTTTCTGCGTGCCAGTAATCAACTGTGAAGCTACTAGCTACATAGACATGATCGATTGGCAGAAAACTCCGATCACAGAGCCTCCAATCGTAGTGGACATTGACGAAGATACTTTGTTAACCATGATCGGGAAGAAGAAACGCCAAGACTGGATTTCGCCGCTATCCTTGTCACACCCAGCAGTAGAGAGACATATCAAGCTAGTGACAGAAGCATCCGAAATGGTGTGTGGTCCAGAAAAACGCGACGGATTCATTAGAGCACGCTTGGAATCGAGATCGAAAATGCCAAAACTGGACACCAAAGCCCAACATCATTTGTAGTTATAAAAACATGTTAGACAGTTTGCATGTGGTTTCCCTTCACAGATATGGTTCTTATTACTTGTAATGTTATGTACAGACTGTTAAAAAGTTAAACCATAACATAAATATGTTACTTATAAAAAAATGTTTTTTTTAAAAATTATTGCTTTTTTATCGAAATATGCCTATACTTTAGGTCAATTGTGGAACCTCAAGATATGCTTTAAATTGTCTAATTGTTTGCCACATTACTAATTGCATGTGTTACCAAGTTTTTATAGCTATCCAAACAAGATATTAAGAAAAAAAAATTTTCACTCCACCCTAATATATATATATATATATATATAGGAATCGCACTTGCGTATAACACCGGATTAAAATATCACAAATTACTGATTGGTTTATCAACTGGGACTTTGAGCTGGTTGTTTTCTTTGACCTTCTTCACAACTTTATTCAAATACTCAAATAACTTCTTTTCGTTTTATTTTCAACTAATTCTTTTATTCCAATCTTCTCCAAAAATTATTCTTCACAATTATTTTCTTTAAAATTATTCTTCACAAATCGTTTTCCAATAACGTTTGTTCGACTCTGTACAATTTTCTCTCTATTCTCGTCTCACTTTTGTCTCTTTTGTCTCGTCTCAATTTGGCGTCACTTTTTGTCTGATTTTGTCTCTGCTAATTTCTCTTTATATAGTTTGCTTCTATTGTGGCATTCAAGATAATCAAGTGTTTTCTCACTTTCTTTCTCCTGCTTTCCCCGACTGTTCCATTTTTATCTCTGACGGCTGTCAAGTTATTTCCCCCTTTTCCTTTTTTTTGTTTAACCGCCTTCTCCCAGCAATTCTATTATCACTGACAAGCTGTCGAGATAAGAGTATTGTTGTTTTTCTTATTTCCCAATTTCAAAATTCCTTTTCCTTTCTGTACTAATTAATTAATACTGACCTTGGTTTTTTCATGTTAAAATTAATATTTAAACATTTATGCAACCTGAATTTATCTGTTAATATTATATATTACTTACAAATAAAAATGTTTCATTTCTTATTGTTATTAGAACACTGATGGCAACCGCAGGCAAACTTTCTAGTCTTTATCAAATGATTGTATCTCAAATTTCAATAATAATAAATTACTTCAAAATATAATTTACAACAGTGTATATGTTTCGACCAGTCAGAGGGGGATTGCCCTCTGACTGGCATTTATTTGGCTTTTTCTATCGCGTCTGTGTGCGCGGTCTGGTTAGACCGGTTCTTGTTGGTGTGCGCACACAGNTCCACCCTAGTGGGCAATCGCCCCCCCCCCCTATGGATCTGCGAGTGTTTAGGAAAATTAATATTAAATTAAAATACAAACATTCCATGAAACAACACTCGAAAGCTGAAAAATTTTTTCATTTAAAACAAAATTCAAATTAAGAAATATTCCATATTCCTTTCCCTTTGTAAAATCCAATTAAACCTCTGTTAGTTCTACAAATGTCTGGCAATTGCAGATTTCAGAAAAAGATGAGCCTTTATTATCATCTTTAATGCATCAAAACCTTTTAAATGCATTCAATGATAAATCTTTTAATTAACTTAATTAATGAGCTCAGTTGAACAGATATTTCAAGAATTTTTTTTTTACATGAAATAATTCTAAGATTGCAAGAATTTACCATGCCTGTGCTCATTATTAGAAATAGATTCAATTAGTAAAACAAAATAATGAACATAATTTTATTTGATTTACTATTTGATTTAGCTATATATAAATGTTAAATGAATAGTTTTACATATTTTTGCTTTTTACTAGTCTCTTGTTTTTTTTCAATTGACAAATACTTTTGATATTACAAACTTCAGTTATAACACTTAAGCAAATTGTTTCCTTAATTTTTCATATTATTTCAGTACAAAAATATTCGGATATAACAAATGATATGAATTAATGTACAGCCACGTAAATATTTGTTTATATGTATGTGTATTGTAAAACAAAATTTATTCTCTCGACTCTATTTTAATTTTACATTCATGATATATCTTATATGTATTTGTGCGCATTTCATTTTATGGGGCCTATATGTACGTTTGAACTGCACTTAGGGGATTTTTATGTATATGCATTTCTATATACAGGTAAATTTTGGAAGTCAATAAAATTCTCATTCTAGAATTTAAATATCCGCTGTTTTATTTAGATGACCAATTAATGACCAAAAAGGACATCTATTTCCTTCGAGGATAGATTAGCCATATTAAAAATAGTAAGCAAGAAGAATATGAGCTACAACCAAATTGACACATATTTTCAAAGTTTCAAAATCAACAATTGCAGGAATTGTTCGCAGTCGAGAAAATTATGAACATACGTATAATGAAAGTATTAAACGAGCATTAGCGGAAAAAACTTACTTCTGATTTCCACTCCAATGATTGGTGATTGGTTCGCTCTAAAAAAATAAACTCAATAACGTTTCGTGATATAGTCGATGACAGTGTATCCGTTTCTCCACTTTATCCGTTGCCACTGACTGAATTAAATATAAATCCCCACCTATATTAGTGACGTGTGAGCACTTAGATGCATTTAATTTGAATGAGATCCCAAATAAAACTGTCTTGTATAAAATTAATCTTACAGTGACCGTTCTATTAGAAGCTAATTTGGATAGTTCAGAAATCTAACCATTCTTGTTATTGTGAAATACGTAAAGCCATGAATGTTCAAGAACAGGAAACGCTTCCATTAATACATTACGCAAATTAAAAGACGTGGTTGATTGCATCGGAATGGGAAAAATATGTCAAATATTTGGAAAAGAAGTTCAAAAAAGAAAACAGGCATATAGTCTTCATTATTGATAATGATATTTTAAATGTAGGTAACCGAAAGAGCATATGTGATCAGTTAAACGATGATGATATTTCGATGATTTTCGTATTAAGATATGATACAGTCCAATACAACAACGGAGTCTGGACAAAAAGTTGAAATATAAGATAATTTCAGATGCAATAGTTTCATTGACAGAAGTTTAAAATGCCTTAAAATCTGTACGAATGTTTTTAAGTTCACACCATAACATTGAGGATGAGAATTCTATCAAAAATTCTGTTGATGTTATATTCTATGAAAATTTTAAAAGACCAAACTTACCTCATACTTAAAGTAAAATCTGGACGCTGTATTCACTTTTCGTATTAAATTTTTTATAATTGGACATTTTCCTTATTATATTTCTAGCGCTTTTGTAATTGTTTACATCAAAAAGAATTTAATGCTATCTAGTTATATTTACCCATAGGCATCCGTTTTACCTTCATTCAAAATGAATTTTGTCTTACATATCATAATTTTTATATAATTTTCATGATATAAATTTCATGAACTCCGCTTATAACAAATTTGCTTTATATCCGAAGTTACGTTTATTTCACTGTATTGACTAGAAAAAGTGGCTTCAACAAAAATTTTATATTAAAATACGAATAAAAATAATAATAGAATATTATTATTATAATAATTATTATTATTCCAAATAATTCTAGTGAAATAAAAAATATTCACGGAATATATATATATATATGTGTGTGTGTGTGTGTAATATTTACGCGGGTAATGATTGACAGAATATTCCATGCACAAAGACAGACAGAATAAGCCAAATAAACGGGAAAATCAAAATACCCATCTAATCCGAATTCTGCAGTCACATTCTTTGAGAACTCAATTTTCAAGTTTATTTTAACATTCCAAAATTTTGTCCTTTATCTAACTCATTACATAATTTATATCTGGAAAATGTTTCGCAAATAAAATCTCTATAACTTTATGAATAATTCAGCGCATTAATCGTCTATTAGTAGTTGTACTCTTCCTTTATGATGCCACTTAAAAGCGAAAAATGCTAAGAATTTCAGTAGAGAAAATAATTGACACAAAGGGATAAGCTTATCTCAAATTGTGTAATAAATAATTTATTATCTAGTCAACTCTGATTGATAATATAAATAATGATAATATTAAATAATAATATTAATAATAATAATAATAAAATAATAATAATAATAATAATAATAATAATAATAATAATAATATTAATAATAATGATAATAATAATAATAATAATAATAATAATAATAATAATAATAATAATAATAATAATAATAATAATAATAATAATAATAATAATAATAATAATAATATTAATAATAATGATAATAATAACAATAATAATAAAAATAATAATAATAATAATAATAATAATAATAATAATAATAATAATAATAATAATAATAATAAATATAATACGTCTCTCCATATTATGCAATCGACTTTAAAGAAAAGATTCTTCATTAAGAAAATCTTTTCTTGAAAAATATTTCTACATCGGCGATATAATATACATACATCACAGAATTATCTGTAATGGAATCGTGCGCGCGGACACGGACACACACGCACGCACACACACACACTCAGCCATCAGTACTGGCTGCCGCCACCAACACAATGTATACATGGCTACATGCAGACACGGATTGTAATTATACTCATCTCGAATTATTTACGAAGGACACAAAAAGCGAGTGAGAACGAGATACAGAATCCTAGAACTGAGTTATGCAATATATAGATATTTGTTTCAATCCATTTCGTTTTATTTTCCATCTCTCACTTCTGTCTTTAGAGGTTAAAAAACCTCTGAGCTGTTATTTTCTTCATTCCCGCTGATAAAATTTTGGAGAGGGAAAATTCCCAACCTGATTTTAGTGATTAATTTTTATGAAATTGCTATTGATTTTAAAGAAAATTATTTTACTAATTCCATTTAATAAAACGAGACGGGCTATTTTTCCAAAATTTTTCTAGGGAAGTAAATCTATTTCTGTGAGTATTCTTTTTTTTAATTTGTGTATGCTTAATTTTGATTTTTAATTTTTTTTTGAAAATTTGAATAATTTTTTAAAAAAATCTTAATTAAAATAAAAATAATGATAATAGAAAATTAATAATAATTTATTATTACATTTTAATGCATATTAAAAAAAACAATTTTAAAGGGTTTCTTTTATTTAATATATTATGCCTATGCTTGAGTGATGCGGTGAGTTGCTTTTGAAACTGAAACCGCTTTCGATTGGTAGCCGAATTCTCAGAAAAATAGATTAATTGTTGATCTTACCTGATAAATGCCAACCGAGTATCTATTACCACACAAGTGAAGAAATTATATCTTTAATTAAAAATGTATTTTTCTTTTAAATTCAGCAACAGTAAATAAAATTATAATCTGTCCAAGGTCAATGAAAATAAAAAAAATTTATATATATATATATATATATATATATACTGACCTCTCCTTAAATAAATGAAAAAATATTCTTTAACAATATAAATCAGCGTCTATTTATTTTTTCATCTTTAAACGTGATACAAATATAATTTATGTATTTTTTCAACAATTTTTTTAGATACATTAGCTTGAAATCTATGATAAAATATTTGTAATATAAAAAATGTTAATGGCCAAGGTAAAATATTTCACAAAAATAATATATATAAAACTTGCTTTAAAAATGTCATTTGTATTGCGAATTTGTTAAATTTGACAGCTCCATCATCACAACAATTTTCTTCATTTTCTTTTTCAATTTTTCAACTTACTTAAATGTTTGACCTTGTCACCAGGTTTTTTATCTCTACTCGTTTCAATGCTCGGATTGATAGGAACCTGGCCAAACACATTCCATCTTGTAAATCTAATTTTATTTCTCCTTCATAGAATACGTCATTTTGGTCATAATTGTTGAAAACATTATTCAGTAAAACACATCTAACTAAATGCTACGTAATAGTAGGCATATATTAGAAAATACAACTGACGAAAATGAGAACATTGGGTTTCCGAAATTCTTGGAATAATCCGTTGAAGGCAGGAGTGAAAACAAACTTTTTTACTTTAAATAAAATGGTAATTTTTAGATTGTTTTTTATATTTTATTCGATTTTTTCTTATGGAAATTATTCGGGTCCCTTTCCATATACCCCGGATAATCGACAATGCACTGTATGATGAAATTATAATATACTTAATATATTTCCTTTGAAACATTTTTAACCTACAATATGTAATATATTGTTAATTAACTCATTAACGCTCAAAAGGAAATATTTTCAAACAAACTGACATTAATGACGGTTATCATTGCGTTGTCACCATATTGAATTTTTTCGTAGACTACTAATGCCATCAATTCTTAAAATGGATCACCACTTCCAGGATAATCATTATAGAAAAACGTGAAATCACGTCTTTAACAAGTGTATGCATGCGAGTACAGTAGGAGGTAATGGGTTAATGTATTAACTTTAAAATGTTTTATTAATGTTTTATTTAAATCTAAATAATTCTTACTAGCTTTTACATAAATGTAAAAATGACATAAACTGATACCATTTATTTTAAGACTCTTGATTGAATAATATTATTTCAATTAAATCAGAATTATGTGTTTATTTGTAATATTGATAAGTGTGGACAGACCTGATGTATTGAATATATATTTTTAATTTGTCCTAAAGTAGTTCTGACTGATGCACTGATAAGTATGTGTACATGCATTAGATAATGTACACAATTTTCTACTTATTGGACATTGTATTTGAAAATACCGCGCTGCTAAGAACTAAATACAGGCGAAACAATTGCTGCAGAAAAATATTATCGACAAATCAACGAGATGCATCAAAAATTACAGCTTTTTTATGGGACATTGATCAACAAAAACGGACCTAATTCTTCTCCATGATAACACCTGCCAAAATGTAACAGCGTTAACATTGCAGAAACTGCATGTGGGATTATTTATGGGATTTTTTTCACACGTCTCATATTTACCGAATCTCTCGCCAATCGACTACACTTTTCCAAACATTTCGACAACTTCTTGCACGAAAAATGCTTCAACTCACAAAATGTTACAAGAACCGTCTTCCAAGAATTTGTCGAAATCAAAACCACAGAGTTTAAGAAAATCGAAATCGAAAATCTTGTATCACAGTGGCAAAAGTGTATCGATTCTAACGGTTGTTACTTCGATTAATAAAGATAAAATGTCAATAAAGTTATTTTATTTCAAAGTAACCCCAAATAAAATAAACAACTATTATTACTGCCCGTAAGCAGTAGGATGTAAGCCCGTCAGATATAGGTCGACATCCACTTAAAACATTAGGTAGGTTTAAGGTGATTTTGGGGTCAAAGTCTATTTAACGTAAAAAAATTGGGTCAAGGTCGATTTGGGGGTAAGTTTAAGGTCAAATTTTCAAGTCAAAATAAAGTATCTCATAGAAATTTATGCAGAAATTTAAGCAGGTCACTCGCCATGTAAACTTTAATATTATTTTTAATTATTATTAATTATTCATATAATAATAATTTTTACAAATATTTGAAGTAAACAAACACTTGCCATAGAAACCCTTACAAATGAAGTAAATTAAATTTAATATAAAGTTTACTTATGAAATATGTAGGTATATTATGAAACTGAGAACTAATATAAATTGGATGAATTTGTACCAAGTTGTATGGAAATAAATTGGAAATAAATTGTACACAAATAAACCTATATAAAAAACTTCAACCCTCAAAATATAATCATTTCAACATAAAATAAATTAAAAGGAATGGTTTATTGATTGCTAATTGCTTAATACGTAATTGAGGATATCACCTCTAAATGCATACAATGTAGAGACAAAGATTTAAATTCAAACCATTGAAACAGTGTTGCCATAGATAAATTTTTTACGTCATTTGAGTTGTTTGAAAGTCCTTGTACGACAAACGCGTTATATGGGGATCGCCACATGTTAAAAGAGAACAGCTTCAATTATCACTGCGCGTTATATAGAAATCGCGTCATAAAAATACCGTGTTATAAGAGAGTTGACTTTATTTTTATTCTCAAATTCACAAAAAATAAAAATTAATCAAGGTTTTCAACATTATTTTCAACCTTTGATGATACCAATCAAATTCTCTTCCAATTCTTCTGAATGTAATCAAATTAGGTTGAATTATGAGACCAAAATATTGTTTCTACTTTATTGAAAATATATACAATAAAAGTTCCATTTCCTGTTAGAACATTTCGTTAAGTAAAAAAATTAATGTTAAAGAACAAAGGAATTCCAATAATGACCAAAGATAAATTGAAAAGAATTGAAATTGTTACAAAAATTTCATTCTAAAACTTTATTCTTTTATTGGATTTTTGTTTGTTCCCAATTTTATTATCATTAATATTTATAACATGAAATGTTCATGATTTTCATTCACCATTAATATTGAAAACATGAATGAAATGCCTCAGCCACAATTTGACTTTCTGCATGAGCAGTTAAGGAATTCTACTAATTTTTAATTATTATATTATTTATTTATTACCATTACCATTATTATTATTATTATTATTATTATTAATATTATTATTATTATTATTATTATTATTATTATTATTATTATTATTATTATTATTATTATTATTATTATTATTATTATTATTATTATTATTATTATTATTATTATTATTATTATTATTATTATTATTATTATTATTATTATTATTATTATTATTATTATTATTATTATTATTATTATTATTTGTTTATTTTTATTTATTTTTGTTTGTTTAATCCACTTCTAACCACAATTTTAAAGTGCTAAGATTTACAATACTTTCACCATAGCCTTCATGAATTTTTCCAGATGTCTTTCAAACAAATTTCATATTTTTCTCTCTTTAAATAAAACTTTCCTTATACCCGATAATTGATTTTGATTAAATTGTCAAAATATGTCGGTAAAATTTTGTAATGAAAACTGACCCAGATGGTCAATCACAGATCACTATCACAAGCAGGGTTTTGAAATATTCCAGAGGTTTGATGATAAAATGTAAAGAAATCTACCCATGTTCCTAGAAAGAGTTTAAAAGACATTCCAATGCCAGTTTGACAAACCAAAAAGTAAAATTATTACCCATAAATAAACAAACAATTCATTATAACTATTTTGACTAATAATAAAAACTAATATTTTATTTTTATATTAGATCTCTTCAATAAACCGTCGATAATCTTTGTTTTATCGAATGCATAAATTAATTTGAAATTTCAACGAATCTATAAAATTTTATCGTATTTTAGCATGACAGGAAACGATGACTGGTTAAAACAAAAAAATATATTATTTATTGTTACGTAAATAAAACTTTCGATATTTTGTTTTGTCAATATTTTTTGTAGTTTTATTTAAAATTTTATATGGTACACTTGATTTATTGCATTAAAGAATTAATCAAACAAAAAATAATTCTAATTAATTAAATATTTTTTTTATCCTATTAGAAAATTCTATTTTTAGGAAGGTATTAATTTTTTATGAACAGGAAAAATGCAACATATGGCTTTGATTGAATATCATTTCTCATGTAATTGTTATTATTCGAGTAAATGATAATAATTTTTTTTTATATTTCTCCTTTTTACATGATATTAATCCCCTTTCAAGCTGTCATTGTAATCATAATCTGACAGAATTACTATTTCTGACTTTCTCACAAGGATAATGTCATTATTTAAAAATGTAAAATATAAATAAATAAAAATAAATCAAAAATATCATGAAGATAATTTTTGGTGTAACCCCCGACAGGATCGAAGAGTGCTTGCACCTGGTCAATTTTAGAATTTATTAGAAATTTTCAATAATTAATGTATTCCATTAGTTTATTTCGAATATCAAAGTTATAAAAAGTTTAAAACCAATCTCTGGATCTCCATTGTAAATCAACCTTTTCCCATGTATCCTAGTTTTGTATATTTTGCTGTATCAGTAGGTTGCTTTCAAAAATATCAACATGATTTCGTACATTCAAATTTCCCTCTATTCCAACGAACTCCTTATATAAGTTTTTGAATGCTTTCAAACCTATTTTCAATAAATGATTTGTGGCAGTCCTTGTAAGATATGGTCATATACTCATTGAAAGCTCAGAGAATGATTATAATCTCTCTACATATAATGATGAAATTGGCGAAGATTTATTTTATTGCATCATTTTCTAATACAAAATATTAAAATGTCCTATAAATAAAATAAATAATAAAACTGTTTGCTAATTACTAACAAATCTGATGAAATTTCCTAATGGCCTCTAATAGAAAACAAACAAATAAGAGATATACTGCACAAGATAAAGTCTCATTATAATTAAATTCTTCAAAAATGTTTTAAGCGGCTACTTGCTGTTTAATATAAACAAGGAAAGCAAAATTTTAAAAATTAATTATTATTTTTATTTTTTCCGTCTCTTGATAAGTAGTGGCAAATAGCCGTCAGATATATATGCTTCGTTTAAGGACACTTCAGTAGTGTCTTATGAAATGTGGAGCCCATGTGCTAAGAATAAGGCGCCTTAAAAATGTCTTCAGATTTTTTATTTACAAAATCAAAAAACTATTCAATTTAAAAAATAAATTTTATTTACAAAAAAATGTTTAATTCAATAATAAAAATATTAAAAATCGCCATTCGTACATCTTTTTCTCTATATATTTCGATAGCATCAATATCATCATCAGGTTACCTACATTCACTAGGGATGAATAACTATACAATATTGATAATTTATAAACAAATTATTAAATCTATAAATTTTTAAATTATAAATAACAATTTTAAATAATTATTTTCAAAAATAATTTTTAACAAACAATTATTTTACACATAAACAATTATTTTTATTATTGGAAATTTAAATTTTTTATATTTTTTATACATAATAATTTAAACAAAAATAAGCTCCAAACAACAAAAGTACAAAATTGAATGGTTGAATTGTATGGTTGAACGCCAAATTGAAAGACAACTTCAGAAATTATAATGAAAATTTGGGTTCACAGGGAAAGTTATAACGAAAAAACAAATTAATTAAAGAGCGCTGAAGGGAACCCAAAGCGCATTGAGACCCGACTGATTAGATAGAAAGTGAACTCATCCGAGCGCCAATCCAGAATAAACAAATTAGAATGATTAAACAACCCTCAAAATATTTACCCAAGAATCCCGAAAGCTAATTATTTGCAATAATTCTAAATTCTGTAGATAATTGCCCTCTCAGAAAAAGTATAAAAAGAGAGCTCAAAAAAAGACAAGCGCCAGTTGGTCGAAGAAACAAGAAAGAAATCGAGCGAATAAGTCAGTCAGCGATCAGAAGACAAAATCTAGTAATTGAAAGGAACTTTAATTCTCGTACCAGAAAAGGGTTTTCTACTTTCGCGAGCAATATTTATTGTAGAGAAAGGTGCAGATCTAATGACAAATTGTAATTTTGATTGAAGTTTAATAAAGTTATTCTGTGTTGGGTTTCGATTTATTTGCTTAAATAAGAATATGAGAAGTCAGAGAAAACTGACCTGCAAAATAATAAACCAAAATAATAATAACGCAAAATAATAATCCAACAGTATAATGGATAGGACTGCTCTGGTGCCTCCATATATATAAAGTACATCATAAAGGCAGTTAAGTGTTTCACATATAATTCTAAATCAAAACATGATATGGATTATACAGTTGATGTATCATATATATCATTGGACTGTTTTTTTCTACAATATTTCTTCTTTGATCACCATGTTTCCTAGACAAAACAGATGTCCAGCACTCACACCAGATAGCAGTTGATCTAAATTTCTTTGATCAAACACTCTGAATATTACTCTTATGTCTATTGCTTGAATAGACATAAAGAAATACAAGAAAAATCTTTTAATAATGCGGCTCTTATTTTAGTTGATCATTAAAGATTGTGTTAGTTTGATAGCCTAGCCGTAATTAGTCTAAGAAAACGACCATTCATTTCATATATTTTTGAACGAAACATCCACCCAATTTAGTAATAGGAACATTTCCGAACGGATCTACACTGAACAGGGATAGGGTTTGCTCCTAGTATAGCTAATTACCTTTATGACATTACCGTTAACATGTAATATCAGACCAAGTTAAAGCTTTTATTGAAGTGCTTTACTAACTTTGAAGTTGGGTGAACCGGTTATTTTTACCAGGGATCATCATGCAATTTTTATAAATGCATACTTGGCCAATTTTATATTATGCTAACATTTTTTACATAGTTTCTTGACCCACGGACAACTACTTTTTGAAGTACTACTTGATACAATTCTTTAATAATTGAAGAATTGATTAGATTTATTAATTTAATAGATTAGAAAAATTTAACAGATATTAACCCTTTGATTCCTTTAGTCACACATCTCTAAACCACTAAGAATTTAATAATAATAATAATAATAATAATAATAATAATAATAATAATAATAATAATAATAATATAATAATAATAATAATAATAATAATAATAATAATAATAATAATAATAATAATAATAATAATAATAATAATAATAATAATCATAATAATAATAATAATAATAATAATAATAATAATAATAATAATAATCATATTAATAATAATAATAATAACACTAAACAATAAAGATAATTATAACTATAATTTCCTTGAACTTAACAATATATCACTTGAAAAAGGCTGTGCCGAAAAATCGATATCTCTACAGATTCATAGAAAATATTTTAATAAATACAATATAGTAATATGATATTTATTACTATTATAATAATAAATTCAGCAATGGTTATATAAATAATACTAATAGTAATTTTAGTAACATATGATGATCTTTATATTTAACTAGTGTTTTCTTTTTCAAATATATTTATATATTTGATTTCCTTTCTCTAACAATTTTCTTTTTACTCCGCCTAAAAGTAACTCAATTTTCCGTACAAATGTTTTGATTAATCTTATTTAATTTCATGCATTCTACTGTATCCAATCATAATAATATTTCACTTTTCAAATAATTTATTTTCATTGTTTTAATTGATGGATTAATTAATAATTCATATTTATTTTCCAATAGTGCTACTAACTTCAATATGTCTTTCACTTTATTGTTTTAGTAACAATTCTCATAAATAATTTCCTGAAATGTTTTCATCTTATTTCACCATAGTTTACCCAAATTCTACTGAATACAAATTTCTTATGTGTTTATTTTGTCTTCTTTGTTTTTGACATTTATTTCATGTACTTATCTCAGGCGATTCCGTAAGGCAAAGAATTCTCCTACCATGGCGATTTATTTTCGTTTTAATCCTGTATTTTAAGTCTTTTATGTCAGCGCCATGAAATAGTTCATTTTCAATTAAAACTCAGCACTTAAAAAATATATATAACATGTTTGTACGACTTTCTTTATTTCCAAGTGAATCTTGAATTAAAAAAAATATTTTCATTAATAAAAAAAATACAATTGTAGATCACTTAAACATCAGTAAAAAGAAGTAAAGGTATACTTATTGTTAACCCCCTCCCTTATTATATTTATACCAGTCAAACAATTCTAAAATGTAATATCCATAAACAAAAACAAATTAATATCATTTTGATTGTTGCATCAAGTTGTGATATATAAATAAAAACAAATTCTTTATTAATGTTTCTTTTTGCTGTTCTTCCTTTTCACTTTTAGAAAATACTAATTCTACGATATTTTACTATTTTCTTCTGACAGCCATTTACAATAACATCCCATTTCTGGCAAGTTGCCTTTGATTTCAGAAAATAATTGTCTTTCACTTGAACTCCATTTATACTTATTCCATATTTGACAGAAGGGATTCTAATAAAAACATGAATAAATTGTATTAATATTTAGATCTTTTACAAAAGTAATCAAATTTTTCACCACATAAATTTGTGAAAGTATGAACTATAGAACTTTAAAGTTAAAATTATGTTACAAGTAAAATGATTTATTTATTTAATATTTAATATTTAATATTTATTATTATTATTATTATTATTATTATTATTATTATTATTATTATTATTATTATTATTATTATTATTATTATTATTATTATTATTATTATTATTATTATTATTATTATTATTATTATTATTATTATTATGGTTATTTATTTATAATAAAGAAAAACAAATGTAACTATATTTCTCACATGAATATAAATTAAAAGAAAAAATGACTCTACTAACAAAATCAAGGCGTAGTATTCCCTTTTATCCTAGACAGACATTTATGAGATTTATTGTTTTATTAATAGTTACTTTGTGTCAGCTGTTAAATATTATTAGCAATAAAATCTAGATAGAATTAATAAGTTGTTTATTATTTTCAGGTAAATAGAGGTCATTTTATTGCTACATTGCCCCACAAGCTACAAATGGGAAATATATTGGGATCTCGGAAAAAATTGCCGAAAGAAGATCTTGCCTTTCTAATGAACAATACCAATTTCACAAAAAAACAAATTCGTCAATGGTACCATGGATTTACCGTAAATATTATTGTATTATTATTATTATTATTATTATTATTATTATTATTATTATTATTATTATTATTATTATTATTATTATTATTATTATTATTATTATTATTATTATTATTATTATTATTATTATTATTATTATTATTATTATTATTATTATTATTATTATTATTATTATTATTATTATTACTATTATTATTATTATTATTATTATTATTATTATTATTATTATTATTATTATTATTATTATTATTATTATTATTATTATTATTATTATTATTATTATTATTATTATTATTATCATTATTATTAAATGATGATTGCTTGGTAGCAGCATTTATTATTTAAAACAATAAAATGATAATTTAAGCCTTTTGTCAATCCTTGTCAAGGACTATCGTATAGTCGAAAATTCTTTCATTAAATACATTATTTGCAGCAAAAGGCTTAAATTATCATTTTATTGTTTTATTATTATTATTATTATTATTATTATTATTATTATTATTATTATTATTATTATTATTATTATTATTATCATTATTATTATTAATTTATATTTTATATTCAAAATACTGTTCGCTAGTCAAACATTTATAATATCTTATCTTGACAACATGTTTTTCATTAAATTCATTGATGCATGTAAATTATCTCTAAATTTCCGAAAGTTGTTAACAACTGTATAACAAACGTAATAGTGGACCATCTTAGCTCTCTCAACCGAAGATAATTCAGAAATGGAAAGAATAATGAGACAAGTGTAGCTGAATAAGTTTTCCAATTTAAACAATTTCAGATTCATAAGAGTTATGCATTTTATTTGCATTGGTGATTTCTTTTCATAATCTGGACTTGAACATTTTACATAATAAAGAAGGCATCTGGTTAAAATGATATAAATAAGATGATCTCAACCATTGACAAGTGATCATTCAAAAGATTGAAACTAATAGTAAATGAACGTAATAAATTATCATATGTGATTAAATGGAAAATAGTGGCGATCGTCTTATTAGGAATAGTTGGAAAAGTGAAAATAAATTATTTCTGAGAGAAATTATTTGTCAAGTATAGGATATTAAAATGTTATTTTATCACTGTAGCTAGGGTTCAAATGTCAATGTGACCCTAAATTCAGGCTATATTGAAAACTTCAACATATTTTATATGTGTTTGTATTGTACATCTCTTAATTATTTTATATATTTCATGACTTAAAGGATTCATTATTAAAAAAAATTTATTAAAAAAATTGACTATGAATCAGTAAAGATCTCGATGTTATTTTGATATATATACTGATTCATAGTCACGTTTTTTATTAAATACAATGTCAATTGAAAAGAAATCAGTGGAGAAAATTGGAAAAAGTTCTTATAATACTATTATGACTTAGTTTAATATATTTTTTAAAAGTAACAAACAACAATATTTGTATATTATAAATAACAATAATAATAATAATATTAATAATAATAATAATAATAATAATAATAATAATAATAATAATAATAATAATAATAATAATAATAATAATAATAATAATAATAATAATAATATTAATAATAATATTAATAATAATAATAATAATAATAATAATAATAATAATAATAATAATAATAATAATAATAATAATAATAATAATAATAATAATAATAATAATAATAATAATAATAATAATAATAATAATAATAATAATAATAAAATCTATAAGTATATTCAAAATATGTAAGTATATTATTTTTTCTTCGATTCTTCTTCTGAAATTGAGATTCGGTAAAGACTAAACAACAAATCATTTTCAAACATTTCTCGTATGGATAAGCCCTGCCAAATGAAAAGGTTCAAAGGCGCCTTCCAATGATTTTATTTTAGGGGTGCCAGTGATGATACATCTATCTATTTATATTAAGTAATACGATATGTTATCAAATTATTCATATTAATTATTAATTAACTAGTTAAATAAACTAGTTAATTATACTCAGTTGGTTCATAAAAATATTTCGATATTTCAAAATATTCAAAGAGATATGATTATCCACTGGGCTTTTGCATTGGATTTGACCCATAAATGTACTTATTTAGTAACTTGTATATTAATTAATTTAATTTTGATTACCCACAGACAGCAATATTAAATTTAAATCACTCGGAAAATCTGGAAAAGGATGAAGATGTTAATGCTGACTTATCGGATTAATTTCTAATAAGGCCTAATACAATTGAAATCCTTTTTCTCCCAGATGAATAAATATATTTTATGTAGGATTTACGAATAAAATGATAAATAGGAACTAAAACTGAAACCTATGACTATTAAATCCCTCAAGATTTATAAGATTGTCCGCCACTCGTATGAGTAGTATTCTAATCCTTTTAATTATTATTCAATTTGGTTAAAAAAATTTTATAAACATGAAATTTTAGTTAATTTAATTATTTTCAAAACATTCACAAATAATTTCACAAGAAATATATTGATCATTTTCGGAAAACTACAATAACAGATGGAAAAGAATCCAAGGGGAGGACCCAAAACCAACACAGGGATCCCGGTATTAATAACGGTGTTAGCCGCAACAACATCTAATTCGTTTTCAAATTCCATAAATCAATTAATAAAATTACCAAATAAAATTACTTCACTAAAATTAATTTTATTCAAAAAACTGCACTTTTCGTAATATTCAAACAAAAATATCTTCGAGGCTTTTTATTTTAATTTTGATGCTGAT
Source organism: Schmidtea polychroa (assembly GCA_959609185.1). NCBI lineage: Eukaryota > Metazoa > Platyhelminthes > Tricladida > Dugesiidae > Schmidtea > Schmidtea polychroa. The sequence goes on along the minus strand of CAUHTR010008162.1, from coordinate 50,217 downwards.
TTCAATGCTGGCTTAATTTATTTTAATATTTTAATATATTTTAATTTATTTTTATATTTTAAACTTACTTAAATTTATTAATTTAAATATTTATATAAAAATTTATGCAATCTGATAAATACAACTTAAATGTTTATTAGCAATGTTCCGTTTTTACTTAAACGCGAATTCTACCCTTTAAAACGGTATTAAAAATTATGTGAAATAAAAAAAGTTTTCGTTTTAACTAAAAAACCAAATATTTCAAAATTCAAATGCAACATAAAAATATATCATAATAAATAATTTAACATAAAAGAATATGATTTCATGTACAATAATTAGTTTGTACGACATAAAATGTATACAATCCCTCGATTTACACGGTCATAAAATATAATATTTTTATGACCGCGTAAAATGGTACCGCGTAAATCGAGGGATTGGTGTATAAAGAAATAAAATAACAAAAATATTATTAGGCAATTTTGTTGTTGAAATATGATTTCAAAAATCCAAACAAATTCAAGTAGTAAATAAATAATATTTACTTTAATTTCTTATTATTTAATCTGATTTCCTTCGTTTTGTTATTTAATAATTAATAAGTATTCAGAAATATATTTTATTGGCGGTTTTGAAATTTAAAATTTTTTAAAATAGAAAAAAATACAAATTAAACGCCTACTTATACAAAATAAATTAACTTTAACCCTTTAACCACTAAAAACGTCTACAGGCGGTCATCATAAAAACCCCATTCAATTCAAATCAAAAAATTTTCGCGTTCCAAACAGTAAGACCGTTTTTCGTCTGTAAAACTACACATCACAACTTGCAGGTTTGAACACGATCAAACACATGGTTTGCTTGTAACGGTCAGTTTGGTTGAGTTTGGTTTGTCCTCGTAATTTTATTTCAGTGGTTTAAGGGTTAATAGCAAAAAATCATAATGATTATCTTACTTTTTTATCTATTTTAATGAAAAATTATATTTTGAAGCTGAAATATTTTACCGCATGACAGAGGTTTTCATTAAAACAAAATTAAAACAATTGAAATAATTTCTAATTGCAATTTTACCCTGACTATCATAGAGGAAGTTATTAGAAAAGCCATTTGATACAAAATTTACCGTCATTATGTAAATAATTTTAAAAAAATCTCATTCTATGGCCTGATATCCGCAGTATTTTTTATATATTTATTTTTTCAATTTTCATTATTTTCATGAATTTTAATTTTTAGACTATTGATATACTGTTTATATTTAACAACCCCTTTTGACACAGTCTTTTTATCAACTGTCTTTTATAAAATTAAAAAATAAAAAATCATTTGGAAAAAGTAGTTTGGAAAATTTATATTAAATATTAAACAAAATTTTGATCAATAGTCTACAGTGCTTTTCGTATTTTTGTATCCATTATACAAAGTCAAATGATAATTAAATTTTATTAATTCAAATAATAATCTTGATAATATTTTACAAATAAATATATCAATAAATATGGAACTCAATAAACAGCATCAAACAATATATAATATTCACATAATTTTTAATTAATTTAAATTAATTAATTTAATTAATCACTATAATTAATTTACTTAAAATAATTAAACATGAAGAAGATAAAAGATTTTACTGATAGTACAAAAATAACAAATATTATTAATATTACTATTTAATTCAAAACGCGAAAAAAATATGAAACCAATAAAATGATTATTGTAGTCTCAGGAGCACTTGCTTCAGAACTCGGGTTATTTTTTCTGGTTTCAGAATTTCAAGAACACCTCAATTGCTTTTCACAGAATAATTCAAACGAACGCCTCAATGAGGGTAAAAAATGAGAAATTTTTCAACCTGCCATAATAAATTCATAAATATTAAAATTATAATTGTATTTTTTACTCATAAACTAGTTCAGATCTTCTTGTTTTTCTTTTCTAATTAGTTACTAAAAGTGATAAAATTATTTTTTTCTGTTGTACATTTTGAAATAGACGTGCTTTTCTTCTATATGTTAAGAGAGTCTGCTTTGAAATGACATCTATTCGTCATGTTTTACAGTGCATTAATAGGAATAAATAATGAGAACTTTTATTATTATAATTATAATTATTATTATTATTATTATTATTATTATTATTATTATTATTATTATTATTATTATTATTATTATTATTATTATTATTATTATTATTATTATTATTATTATTATTATTATTATTATTATTATTATTATTATTATTATTATTATTATTATTATTATTATTATTATTATTATTATTATTATTATTATTATTATTATTATATAAATAAAATCGTATTTTTAGAGAGACTGTCCATCTGGACAGTTGAGTAAAAAAAAGTTTATTGAAGTCTATTCTGGATTTTTCCCTGATGGGAATGCAGAAGAATTTTGTACCCATGTTTTTCGTACCTTCGATAAGGACAATTCAGGAAAAATTGATTTCAAAGAATTCTTACTTGCTATCAACATAACATCTGGTGGTAAACCGGAGGAAAAATTGGAATGGGCATACCAAATGTATGACATCGATGGGAATGGCACAATAGAACGCAGTGAGATGGTGGAAATTATCAGAGTGAGTTTGAATTTTGTATGATTATTTCACATATTAGTATGAAAAGGAATTCAACAATATTTACACGATTTAAATAGTTGTTTGCCATATCATCCGCTTACCATCAACTTTACTAAAATATACGTGGAAAGGCCACGACAATAAAACAGAATTAAAGTTATCCATGAATTCTTACGTTGTGTCGTCAGTATAAAAGCTTTTGTATCCGAATTAATGTAGTAGAACTTCCTGCGAATCGCAGGATTGATAAACAAGGGCCCCTTTTTTATTTTGTTGTTTAAATGATTAATATTTAAGAATTTGTGTAAAAATATTTAAAAAATCACTACTATTTTGAAATACTCAAAGATTTTCATCGCAAAAGAGTTTGGGAACCAAGGTTATGGGTGGCCACAAAAATATTGAAATAGGATTATTATATTTTTTGTTATTTGAGTAAATTCTCGACAAAATATTTCAAATAGAAAATATATTATTCTAATTATTTAGCACTTGTCTTAGTACTAAGGTTGAGATTTTCATAAAAAACTTTTTTTCTCAAAAGTTTTTAATATAAATAGTTTATTAACTTTTTACACTTACGAAATTTTCAGCCGTTGATTTGAAACTTTATATCATACATGGAAAGAATATGAAATATATTCTATAACAAGTCAAAATGAAAACTGGCCAGGAAGGAATTTTATTATCTCAATGAGGTTCAGGAAGTGGTGCAGTGGGTACATTATACGTCACCATTGTACGTTTTGAACAGCCATATTTCGTACTAGAAAAAGTTCTCGATTTAACAAATACACTTTTCATTGTACATTGCAATAATTTATATAATAATATATTTAAATTACAATAAATAATAAATTTACAATTAATAATAAAAATCTATTCACATTGTTTATTTGATCTCATTGTTTAATTTTTATAAATAATTTTGTCAGTATTTTTTTATTGGTTAGGTCAGTATTTTAAATAAAGAAGTTTTTAATAGTAAAGTTAATCAAAAAATTCTAATATTTATTTCCTAAATTTAATTACCGTAACCATGACTATTAAGCACAATTTCAAATCAGTAGGTTGTTTTAATTGATATAGCTATTTAATATTTAACATAAATACTTGGTGAAAGATTGTATATATCAATTAATTACCTAATAATTATTATTTATTATTTATTATATGCCATTATAGTTAATGTCACATTTTGTTGCTTAAAAGTTTTATAGTACGAAAAACCTCAAAGCAAAATAAATAATAATATTTTCACAATAGATTTTGATGTAACTGATAATAATATTATTACTTTGTTTTTTGAAATATTTTTCATATAATTGTCCACGAAAATTATTAAATTAAGATTGTGATCCATTTGCCAACAGTAAATTTCCCTTTCAAGAATACCGAAAGGACTCATAGAAATTGAACAGTCTACTGGAATCTTTGAATAGAAATACTAGAAATTTTATAGATGTTAGATAAATTCTATTTTATGTTCTTTATAAACACCAAGAGACGAAAAATTCCTGATAATGTCATTTCGTGAAATGGCGTAATGGAGAGATAAATAAATAACAAAGATGGCAACTATGCTACATAATCTTAGACAATATTTTTATCAACACACCGGAAAAAATATTTTATTAATGTTGTAAACAAATAACAAATATTTCATTTTATAATTCTTGTAAGACATCTCAAGTACTTTTGTTTTAATATTAATATGATTAAAACAACAAACTTATCTAGGTAGTGGGCGTATGTAAAATGCGAATTTCAGACACAATTTTAATGATATATTAACTTGAAGAAAGCTGTGCCGAAAATTTGTGAATATAAAAAAACATCGATATATTTACTGATTCATAGTCAAGATTTTTAATAAATACAATGTCAATTGAAAAGAAATCCGAAGTGAAAATTGAAAAAAGCTCTTATATTAATATAATTAGGAATCTTTAAAACCAAATAGGATGACGTGTTTGTAAGGATGCTTAATATTAAATTAATGAGATTTTAATATAATTGTCACTAATATTATTATTTACAATAAACTTTTAATAAATTTAACACATAAAATTATGTAATTTAAAATGTAATTTGGTAATAAAATCTTATAAATATTAATATTATATATGTATTTATATCTCTTCAACAATGTCAGAAAAAGATACTTAATTCAATAAATTTGATGTCATTTTCAACTTTTTTCTATGTTAAAACCGAATACAGTAGAATCTCAATTATCCTACACTCGATTATCCTACACTCGATTATCCTACACTCGATTATCCGACACTCGATTATCCTACACTCGATTATCCTACACTCAATTATCCTACACTCGATTATCCTACACTCGATTATCCTACACTCAATTATCCTACACTCGATTATCCTACACTCGATTATCCGACACTCGATTATCCTACACTCGATTATCCTACACTCGATTATCCGAATGCTCAATTATACGGACATTTTGACGATTTACAATTAAAAATTAATAAAATGTATGCCTTAATAATTTTAAAACGAATTCAAGTAATCATCTTGAGGTAATAATTTATAGCCTATTAGAGCATAGGCCGTCCTTGAAATAAATTTAAGTCAGTTTTAAATTATGCACAGAGATTGCCTAAATTATGTAATTTTAATTTCATATTAACCCATGAAAAATAAATACAAGGTTCCTGACAAAAATAAGAAAAAAAGATACATCATCCATTTTGAAAAGGAAAATTGATGAAGGAAACACCAAGCTGCAAAAATGAAAGAAAATCATGATTTCAATTGAAAAAGAGCTTGTTGCACTTGAAAGAATAAGAAAAAGCACCTCTGTTGTCACCGAATATCATGTCCGAATATCCAGTTTATGACTGGATAAATAACAAATACAAACTACTTGAATTCGTCAAAAATTCTGTTCACAGCGGAATCTCGAATCAATTCAAAAGTGCAATGAAGAAGTCAAAAACGTGGCACTTTATATAATTGTTACATTTGAAACCAAGAAAACTTTGATGAGTGTAAAAACAAGAATATCAATAATGATAACTCAGAAAAAGATTAATTCACCACTAGCTATGTGTGGCTGACTGATTGGAAGAATCGTCATGGAATTCATTCAGTAAATATACATGTATAGAAATTATCTGCCGATTATGATTTATCAGAAAGATTTCTTGTAGAATTTTGTGAGTACGTAGAAAAAGAAGGGTTCAAACTAGAACAAGTATACAACATGGACTAGAACGGTCTGTATTATAAGATGCTTCCTTGGACTAATTTGGTTTCTACATTTGAAAAATAAATGAGTGGATATAAAATTAACAAAGAAAAAATTACAGTTGGTTTGTGTTCAAATGTAAGTGGTAAACAAATTTGACAATAATATTCAAATCCGTATCTTTATATATACTAGTGAAGACATTGCTGATCAGCTTCATTTAATAAGCAGAGCATAAATTTACCTTCTCTACTAATCACAGCCCATCTCTAATAATTGTAGGTACAATAATCTTTCAACAACTGTAATTACCTAAGGCATTTGCTGTTAGTGATTATGTCCTTGTGTTTAAGTGTCGCCACACCCGCTTTTTGTTATAGAAAAAGTATGAAAAACCAAGAGGATTTATTAATGTAGACATGAAACTACTTCCCATTTAATACAGGGTGTAGTAATCTGTCTGGATGACAATATTTTTATTTGAAGAAGGGTTTAAAGAAGAATTTGTACCACGCGTGAGAAATTATTTAAAAGACTTAGGTTTACCTGAAAAGCAGTTCTGTTAGTTGATAATGCACCAATATATTACTCTCAAATTAATATCGATGAAACCAATAAAATGTTTACCACCAAATGTCACTCCATTGATACAGCCCATGGAGCAGGGTTTAATTTCTAGCTGAAATACGCGTTATTGAAGAAAATTAATTTCAGAAATTCTAAAGAGAATGGGAAATTATGAGATTTTACCTATTAATGCTTTGAAGGAAATAAACATGAAGGTTATTGTCTCTTTAATACGAGAATCATATGCTGAATTACCATCTAGTATATTTGTAGATTCGTGAAGAAAATTAGTTATTAAATTTAATAATTTAGCCTCCTTCATAAATTATATAATGCAATATTTTATGAAATACAAATTTTGAGTTTTGCTATTTTCTAGTTTGTTCAAGAAATATGCCTTTTTGTTTTGAATAAACTTATACTCTCGATTATCCGGACAAAAGGGCTATCCGGTCAGTAAAATAAAAAGCCCGGTCCCGAGATGTCAGGATTATCGAGAGTCTACTATACAAATACTATACAAAAAAAAATCTAATATACAAATTTTAATTTTAATTTTCACATAATCCATACGGGTCCGACCCAATATTATTTGGTGTTCTAATATTCCTTATTATGATAAATTTATTGGTTTTTGAAAAGAAATGCATAATTATTGTTGTTTAAGGAATATTTTACAGAATCTATAATGTAGAAACATTTCAGCTGACGCTGGAAAGGACACTGTTCAAATAATAAAAGGATAATTTATCTAAAATTATCTTTTGTAAGTTTCCCTCTTTTGGCCTGTCAAACATTCTCCTTGGACATGTTCATAATCTGGTGAACTTATCCCCTTTCTAGTCATGATTGAAAAAGGCGGCCGACATTAATTAAACAATAAATTTTATTCTACAATTAAAATTAATCAAACGTCCGGGATATCAAAGAGAAAGCGCGGTAATTTGTTAAAATTAAATCACTTTTATAAGTAGTGAAAACTTTTCTTTGATTAAAGATAAAATTTTATTTGCTTTATAAATTAAAAGTTGATTGAGAAAAAATTAATTAATTAAAATTTTATGAAACAAAACTTCATTTCTATATTAATTTAATTTTAGAAAAATATTATTATATTATTATAATTGATGTTAATTGTCAATCTAAGCGTCAATCTAAGGGGGGGGGCTTTATAAATTTTAAACATTCTAAAAAATTTTATTTTGACCCTCGGGCTGAAATATGTAAAACACGCGTGCTAGTCAACCTTTTAGTGATTCATATATGGTAAAAACTTAATGAAATTGAATTTATTAAAAAGAGAGTTTGAAGACTATAAATCAGTAATATATCGATGTTTGGTGATACTCACGAATCAAATTCACTTGAAAAAGACAGTCCCGAAAATTCGTGAGTATCAACAAACATGACCCTTGTTTGCAGCGACTTTGTCCGAAGCTCGTAGTCTGGTCGTGGAATCAAGTCATAGCCAGGCGTGATTCACCGACTAACCACTATCAACCACTGTTAGAAGTACTATTTGGAGGTTGTGGACCCTATGCGGACAAGTTAAGGCTCTAAAGTGTCACATGGTCATGGAAGAGTGATTTAAAATACAAATAAATGTTCATTGATTTATTATAAAGGTATTTTAAGAAGTTGTAATCTATTTTTATGTTAAAAATCACATTATCCGTGCCATAATGTCTGTAGTGAGCCGTTAGACCAGGGGTGGCCAACATTTTTGGTAAAAGGGCCATTACAATATTTTTGAATAATGCGGCGGGCCGCAGGTTTGAAAGGCGTAAATTTTTAACTAATGCTTCTGTGCTAATTCCAACTAAGGAACAGGAGAAGCGCAGTAATAGCCCATAGTGGGGTCTGAGACAACCGCTAAAAAAACAAAAAAGCATTTCCGTGCATGTTAAATAAATTATGCTTCTTAGGTACAGGATAAACTGGCACTATTTATACTTGATAGCCCTGATTATAAAGCATAATGAATCGGGCAAATTTTCAAAATGTAGCATACAGAACTAATTGGTTAAAATAGATAAAAATATGAAATAAACAATAAATTTTGTTCAATATTTACCGGCGGCCCATTATTACATTTTTTTACTACAGTTCGTAAAGCTACCAACTGAAAAAAAGAAAAGAAAGAGATATTTTTTGTATTATATCGTATTTTAAAAAGTTTTTATTATATTTTCAAAATATTAAAGCATGCGGGCCGCCAATTGATGACCCGCGGGCCGCCGGTTGGCCACTCCTGCGTTAGACGGTCTCATCTTAATCTATATAAATCTTGGCTATGCATATTTCGCCACTGTGTTTCAATCATCATCAATGACTTTGAAATTGTGTAAATTGAAAAATCGGTAACCAAGCATCCAGCAAATTCCTCCGTCGGTTGTCACTTACTGGACCTAATTGGATCAAATTAACCTCAATGAAAATGTTTCCCCTTTTTCTTATCGTCGCTGGTCTCAAATAGATAAACTGTCAAACGACAAGCTGACATCGAACCTATCTCAAAATAACATATATTTTCCATTTCCATATGTAAATGCTTTATGTAGCCTGCAATCAATTTGTAGAAAGCGTGATCGATTCCATAAATAACAGAGCAATTGTGATTCAATAGCAAAAGATCTAAAATAATTTTTTACACAGAATTCATGATCTTTAAATGAAAAATTTGTTTCTTGGTTCATCTTTTATGTAACCGACAATATTAAAAGCTCTTTTTTTTGAATTTTGTGTAAATAATTAGAAAATTGTAAAAAATTAATTTGAAATTGTAATTAAAACTTTGTTTGTTTATATAAGTTAGTTTTGTAAATACTTTTTGGATTTTCAAATAAAAAATTATAAAATCTTGAAATTTGTGAATGTCGGAATTCAATGATAATTCTTTTCTCAAAAATGTTAAAGCTGTTGATCAAAGTAAATTCGAATCGGATATTTTATCCAAAGTAGACAAAGCATATAAAAATCACGTCGATGAAGGAAAAATATACCGAACCACCACAATGTCAGAAAGAAAAGCAGGAGGAAGTGAATCATGTTCTACGAAATTAAGAACTTGTTCAAGATTCAAGGAAGAGTGGCTTACCGAAACGGTCGAAACTGGTGTATTGTCATTATCTAACAAGCAGAAGATAAAACTTGGAGATATATTCACATGCAATGATGCTGGCGCTGTTATTTGCACTATGTGCTCAAACGCAAGTGCTGCAGGAGATTTCAGCTCTGGAAAGAAATGGGAGGAATGGAAACTTGATTACTTAAAGCGGCATCTCAATCAAAAAGTACATACAAAAGCTGCGGAATCAGAAGTGGTGGAATTTTGCGAATGCTACAGGAGAGTATGGTAGATCGTAGCGTTCTATTAGAGATGGAAGAGAGAAAGCGTTCAACTTCAGATTTGGTAAAAGTTCTGATTGATTACGTTATTCTTGCTATTAAACTGAATGCATCTATGCTTTCACTACCGGATATTTATGAGCATATTGCCAGATATGTTAAAATTTCAGAAAGTTGTCGCAGCAAAAACTGAGCATTTGAATTTATCTTAAAAACTCAGCTTATGACTGAATTGAGAAAATCTGCATTCCATACGTTGATAATAGATGAAAGTACCGATATTTCATTTCAGAAAATGCTGATAGTTTATTTCAAGTATCGACATAAAACAGAAATTGTTTGCAGAACAATATTCAGCGGTATTGTGAAGTTGCCCTCATGCAATAGCGTCTCTATTGTGACAACAATAAAACAATTATATTGTGAGAATGAACTTGATTTGCATAAGATGGTAGTGTTAACATCAGATGGTACATCTGTGATGCTAGGGGATAATAATGGAGTGGCAGCAATTCTGAGGTGCGAGATACATCATTTGTCTGAGCAACATTGCGTTGCTCATCGAGAAGACTTAGCTATTGATGATTCTTGGAAGCAAGTTTTTTTTACCGCACAGTACCGTCAAAAATTAGAGGGAACGTTAATCATAGCTATATATAAATGTTATACTTTCTATTTAACACAAATTTTCGGAACAGCCTTTTTTAAATATGTTTAAGTGAACTATTTTCAATAATCTATTATTAACATTCTTTACAAGACAAACAGATAAATCTTTCTTTCTTTATTTATCAAAGTCAAAGTAATAAATTATAATATGATAATAAGAATGAATTTTTCAAATTTATTATCATTTAAATAACTCAAGAGCCATTAACGACGTCTAATTGAAAAATTCTTTCAGCAAAAATGTGCCTATTAAAACAAATTAATTATTAAATAAATTTTAACATTGGAATTTAGCGAAATAATTTACTTGTAAAAATTAAAATTTAATAATTAGTTTTGTCACGTTAATATTTAAATAATAATTATTAGTGTGACCTTGAGTTTTTAATAATACTAATTGTTCATTTAATATTGTTAATTTTTAATTCATTGGCGTTTTAGTTGAACTTATTTATAGCAAGCGTTCGAAAATTGAAACAATTAAAAATAATTGTATATCTTACACAATATTTTCAAATTGGCGTGATAAATGTGATAAATGTAAAACCTTTTAGTGTAACATGTCTTTATATGATGTCATAATTTCTCTGGATGATTTAATACTTTGTTTATAAAATTTTTGTCATCTGCTATAAGTTGACATGCATCGTTAATATAATCATTACTACTAATATAAATCAAAATATAAAATCACCCCCAGTTGGAGAGTTAAACACAACCAAAATAATTTTATAGGATCGACGCGTAACTACTGTCAAAAAGTTTTATTGTGTCATGTAAGCTGTTGACCAAAGTATTTACCAAATAATTAATGAAAAAAAATTATTTCGCATAGGAAATAATCAGAGAAATAGGTCAAATGTACCTTAGGATTCAAATGAATAATATTATAGAATATTTGTTTTTCTGTAACTGAATTGTTTATTATTGTCTTTAAAATTTTAAATTGAGTAACCCGTAAAAAACCACATAAGCAATAAACATAAACAAAAGAGTCATGAAATTTAAATTGGCTTATGAACATGTAACTTTTAATTTGTAATATATTTTCTTTCCCATATGTTTCTTAATTTGTTTATATATTATTAGAAATTGATTATTCATATTTATTTTACTCGTCTTCACTTTTATTTTCAAAACAATTATTACTTTAAGCTTTAAGTTTAAGGGATACGAGAACATATTAAATTGTTAAGGGTGCGGAGCATAAAAAAGTTGGGAATGGATGATTGCCATAGATATAATACTAGAAATTAATACACACTTCATAAAGATTGTGCCGAAATACCTTGTACCTTATATATCATTTTGAACTATAGAATTACAAACGTTAAAGAAAGAAACGTTTTAATTTAATTGGTTTTTGTACAATTTTTTTCGGAAAATTATTTGAGAAATATAGTAAAAGAGGAGTAATTAAAAGAAATGTTATAGTTGAACCCGAACCGGTTGCAATTTGGGATTCAACGGGATCGGGTTTAGGGTTCGGTAAAAACTATCATTTTTCGCAACAAATCCAGCTGAAATAGAATTTGATTTGAATTTTTCTGGATTAAATTTCTAAATGAAGATCACTAAACAAATCAAAAAATTTTTATTACGATTCATAGAAAAAATCATTTTAAAATATACTAGCTGGGGTACACGGCGTTGCACGATTTAAAAAATAGTAAACTAATTCAAAATAAAAAAATTTATTTCAATTCATTCATTTAAAAAAATATTTAAAAAAATACAACAATTTAGTTAAAAAAAAGTACATGTAATTTATATATTACTTATGATAAAGTTTGTTGATAGACTATATTTTTGGTTTGTCAAAATCTCAGGTAATACCACAACTGTTCCGCCTATTAATTTTGTGTTTCCTTTTAAATCCTGAAGAGTTTAAGCAGTTGTACACTAATCCTATTTTATAAACCTAACATGATCTACAACTTTGATTTGTAACATTGTTGCCAATTTCACCTCCTTTAGGTATCTACTGTAGTAAATCAAGTGACACTGAGTAGGGTTTGGGTATCCTAGAGTGGTCATCTGGGGTTGAAACATAGCCTATGACCTGTCCCGAGTTAGATGAGGGTCACATGTAAAATTTCAGCACCCTAGGTCCAACGGTGGGGAATTCTATGGGTAACAAACAAATAAACTTTCATCTTTATATATTATATTATTATTATTATTCTTATTATTCTTATTATTATTATTATTATTATTATTATTATTATTATTATTATTATTATTATTATTATTATTATTATTATTATTATTATTATTATTATTATTATTATTATTATTCTTGGCATGTAATTGCTTATATATAAAAATGGTACTTACAAATTAATTTAGTATTTTAAAAAATTAAAAAGAGGAAATTGTTAAATTAATATTTAATATTTAAAATCAATATTAGAATGATTTTATATTACAAACAAAATTTTGTATTGAAAATGTATTAAAATGGAATAAATATAGAGTTAAGGTACCCTAGGGGTTGGAAATAGCCAATGACCTGTCCCGAGTCAAATGAGGGCCACATGCAAAATTTCAGCACCTTTGGTTCAGCGGTGGGGAATTCCATAGAAAACAAACAAACAAACTTTCATCTTTATATATTAGAAGATAAGGAAAATTGTTTCAAACAAAATAATTTCAAACAGATAAATTACATTTAACAACATTTTAATTTTACAATATAATTCAATTCTACAAAATTTATTGTATAAACAAATATTTATAATAAACCAAAGTTAATCTTTTCAAACAAGAAAGAAATTGTTAAAATTTTAAAATGTTAATTGAATTAAAAAGTGATTTTCTTTTTTATTATTATCTCGACTTTGATCGATTTTAATGATTTAAACAATTATTTAATTTTTTTACTAAATTTATCTCATATTTAAATTTATTTAATACGCTTTCAACTGAATTTTATTTAAACTAAACTATATATAATAATTAACAATTGTAAGTATCCCAGCATTTAAAATACCGTATATGCCCGAATATAACGCGACCCCGAATTTAGAAAAAAAATACTCATAAAAAATTAAAATTAAGAGAAATTCAATCAGATAAGCGTTTGGTTAGGTTATATTCATAACAATAAATTTAATTAATTTAAACCAAAATTTAATGAAAATAAAATGTTAAAAATTGTCGCGTTATATTCGGGCTAATACGGTCTTATAGAAATGATCGAAAACAGAACCTTCCTCAAACGATATGACGCCCTAGACAGTGGTAAATAAGACATCACCATTGCACAAATAATAAAGAAATATGGCATTATACAAAACATTTGGTGTAACTCATTAATTTCTTTTTAATTTTTCATTAGCATATTAATATTTTTTAGTACGAAACACGTTTTAGATAAAGCAGACTACAGAAGATATAATCTAGGTTCAGGCCCGTCGACAGGGGCAGGGGTGCAAATACCCAGAGGCCCGGGTTCAATTTGTTATGTATTTAAATATAATATTACTGACGCTTAAGTTGACTTAACTACAATCAGTTTAAAGTTCAAGCATCTGAATTCCATCAAAATAAATTGAAAGAACATCAACAAGGAGTTAGATCAACATCGGTATCAATATTCAAAAATAAACTAAAAAAAGTTAAATTAAAAACTGTTATATTTACTAACCATGATTACTGAAACTGAAACCATGCGTATCATTTGTGTACTATAGAACACACCCACGGGAAACAGGCCACTACGTCAAATAAAACTCCACCTGCTATTTTATGCATTGCCCGGAATTTCTGTCGGTGGGCCTGTCTAGGTGAGACAACATATGTAAATTATAATAAAAAATGACATCATTTCCTTAAATGCAAATGCAATGCCGCATTGTAGTTGCAAGACGATTGCGATTTCAAACTGGTTTGACGTGTTAAGAAATTTATTATTGCTGTCGAGATTTTGAATTAGCTTGGAACAGTAAACTTAGTGTAGATTAGCTAACTAAGAAGTTTATATAAAATTATCTTATCATAAGATTATTGCTTTGAAAAATGTTATTTTTGTTTCTAAAATTTGGCCCGCAACGCGCCTGCCTATATCACCTATTCCAGGAGCCGGAAATGGTTCAGTAAAATACTGGATCCATAAACCCACAACCAAATTCAAAGTTTATAAGAGTAAACAAAAGAATCAAAAGAATTATTGGCTATTCCAGTTACAACTCAAATTAGATTTTATATCTATAAAGCATTGAAGCTAATTTATGCAATTTAATTCATTAGTTTTTAATTGCTAAAAGGTTTATGGTCTTTATAAAACAAATATTTAAAATCTATCAAAATTAATCTTTTAAAACAAGAAAACTTTTAATCAAATTATTAATGTTCTATTTTTGCTCGAATTTGATTGGTTGTAATTGCATCATTTAATTTTAATATTTTTATTTAATTTTTTGGGTTTTTTTTGGTAAATAGGATCTCTCATTTTTAAATTGTCTCCTAAACAGGAGTCGCCTAAAAATGATATACTTACTATTATCAGAAATCTTAATTTAATCATAATTTTACGAATGTGAATGAACTTTTCATCTTTTTCATTTTTTTCTTTCTCATATAAACAGTTTATTCTGTATCTCATTCAATTTCCTTAGAAGGCAGCTGCAAAAACAATTGATGGAAAAATGTTATTTAACGTCTAGAAGAAATTTTCCCTTCGCTAACTTCATGACGCGATGAAAGCGCATGCAACGTTTTCATTAATAAATTAAAACAACAATGCATAACATTTGAATAATTTCCTCTTTTAATAAACATTTCTCAATATTTTGTGGGAAATATTTTTCACATTCAATAATTGGATTGATAAACAAAATAAAAAAATGACATCAAACGGTGCAAGTCAGTGAAAATTGACAAAAATAATAAATTTAACAAAAATTCATATTTTTAACATAAAATGTAATTTAATTTTTCAATATAGCAATGACATTTTTAAAAAGTAAGCATGAAATATCGCAATTTTGCATTAAGAAAACAATAATTACTTTATGAGAAAATTTTCAATTCTCTTTAGATTTATTTAAATTTCTTTTTCACTTCGTTACTTTGCTTTTTTTCCTGTTTTCAATTTCTTTTGAAACTCTAGCTAAGCTACATTCCTATTGTTTAAAATTTAAATTGAATTTATTAAAAAAAGAGCTTGAAGACTATAAATTGTCAACATTCAACTAAATTAATATAAAAAAATCCCTGAGACGTTTATTTGAATTTAAGTTTAAATTCAGGTTTGGATTTAGATTTAAATTTACAATTTAAAATTAAAAAAATATATAAAAATAAAAAACGTTTATTTTATAAAATAAAATATTAAAAAATTTAAATTTAAATTAAATTATAAAATTAAAAAATAGGAAATATTATTTGGGTAATTAAAATAAAATATAAATAAAATGTAATTAAACCAATAAATTTATTATAAAATACGAAATAAATTTATTTTTCCCCATCAACAATTATTATTTGCAATAATGATCAAATTCACTTGAAAAAGGCAGTGCCGAAAATTCATGAGTATCAAAAAACATCGATATATTACTGATTTATAGTCTTCAAGCTCTCTTTTTAATAAATTCAATGGAAAAAATAATCAGTGGAAAAAAAGTTCTTATTATAAAATTTATATAGTTAATGACTCCTAAGCATTATCATATTTCTTGACAGTACATAGAAAGAATTTTTTGTGGCTTTTATTAACTAATTAACCCTTTCATTACTTTTTTTAAACTATATACTCAACACTAAATGAATTTATACCAAAATAATAAATTATTTAATTAAATTGCAACAAAATAATAAAATATTTCACCAAATTGCAACAACGTAATAAAATTCGTCCAAATGCAAAATAATTAATTTATTAATGAATGTCATTCAGAGTCATGTTATTAGTCATAAGTGCTGTAAAATAAATACAGTAAAATATTAAAATAGTAATAACACCTCTGCTTATCCCACATTTTTAAGCATTTTGGGTACCATTACAGATTTACACATGAAAGTACCTCCATATAAGGTACAAACTTTTATGGTACACTTTAAAAATTTATTAAAAATTAAAGAACATTTATAGAAAAATTTTAAGTATTTTTTAACAGTTGATTTTATAATTTATTTATTAGAACTTGTAATTTTAAATTCTTTATCATTATCAAATTTTTTTTATTCTCTCCGCTAAATGGAACATAAAATCATTAAGAAAAGAATATGAAAATCTACCGACCTAAACAAGAATCTCAACATAATAAAGTTACTAGACAAGAATTTAAGCATTTGATATGTATCAAAAGGCATACTTCACTACGCAAGAAGCAATAAAGCTCTCATTTTATCTGAAGCAGAAATTGTTAGATCTGTCGGAAAATGTAAAATAAACAAACAAAGTGATAGTAACATTATATTACTGAGATAATTTAAAACGGCTAGAGGTCAAAGATATCCTATTTGTGATCGGATTCTACAGCAAAAAACATTAGGAATAGTTAGGAGCGGACTGTTGGTGAAACAAAATTTGTATCACTTGAAGGATGGCTACAAAAATGGAAAGAACGTAATAATATAAAAAAACATGTAATTTGTAGCGAAAATGATTCAAACAATATTCTGTCAGCTGAAGAATGGAGATCAACATTAAATGTAATTTTAGAAGAATAGATTAAATAAAACATTTTTTAATATGGACGAATCAGGATTTTTCTTTTGGTTATTGGTGGGCTACCTTAATTCAAACTGGTGATACTGACATATTTTCCTCCAAATTGTTTGGTCTTCCTCGTCTACTTAAATCTAATACTATAAATTGTGTATTTTTTTCATTGATGTTTTGTTAAACATTTTGTAAGGGTTTT
>CAUHTR010008162.1:0-32849 GCA_959609185.1 Schmidtea polychroa | reverse complement strand
AAGGGTTTTTCTTTAGGTAGCTTATAATTTCTTCCCGTGTATCTCTTTTGCTCTTGGTTATTACTGCTTGCAATGACACCGTTTAAACAAAACATGTACATTTCTTTCCTTTATAAAGAAATATATTTGTTTATCCATGATTCAGTATTACCTTATAATAGCCATTGTTATTTTATTTGAATATTTTATTTCATAATACTTTTTACAATGATGATAGGTTAAATAGATATATTCAACGTTTGTAGAGGGAATTCATTATTATTTTTAATAAATAATTTTCGTTGTAAAAATTGTTTTAATCAATTCAATATAATAAGCTGTAATTAAATTTCAAATTTTAACTGCTTAAATTTTTAATTATCTCCTTGAAAACAAAATACATACTGGCCTTAGATCGCACGGAGGAAAAGGTTTGGTATCAAATGTGCGCAACTGTTGGACCTAACTTAACTTTAACTGGGAAAATTGAGAAATTAAATATAATGAAACCTAGAATTATGAGTATTTCGAACTACGAGCAAATAAAAATACGAAGAAAGAAACTTACTGCTCAACTTAGAAAAAGCTAGAATTAGGTTTAATTTTTTTATATATGCTATTATTGCATAATTTAAACAAACTGATTATTTCTTTGATAAAATCAATGTAAATTTCAGAATCTAGGCGTTGTCAGGGGTCAGACACTTAAATAAAGTAAGTACAATAAATTTGATAAATAATTTACAATAAATGAATTCGAGAAAAACGCTATTTTACTTCTTTTCTCCGCATGGGAAACCACATCAAATATTTATTTTGCCTCACTAAATAAAACTCAACGTCTCTTAATGATAAAAAATTCATTACTTTTGGAAAATATTTTCAAAACGAAAATAATTATATGGTAATTAAATTTTTTCCTATATTTATATTTGGCAAAATATATTATGAATTGAGAAAATTGAAAATTTCCCGTTAAGGAATTTTCTGTCGCGGATATCTGACGAGTCCGCCAGTTATATTATCTTTTATGCGATCACTTTTTCTGACTCGCCAGGTTTATTTATCCGTATTTTGACAATAGATAATTATGAAAATGGATAATGACATAATAAAAAAAAATAATATAAAAAAATATTTTTTTCGATTTAATAAATAAAATATAAATCTTTAAAAATGACCTTTTAAAGCAGGAATTTTTTGATTCTGTTTAGTTATGAATATCAGATTTGTAAATAATTAAATAAATAAATTCTCCAGGGGGCATAAAGAGAGATCGATGCTCAATCTTTCAACTTTATATATATATATTGTAGCAGATTATTATTTCGGCACAGCAACATGCTCACGATATATAATATGATAGCTGGATATTACCGCTGTTTTCATTGATATTTTGGCTAGTGTTTTAGTTTCGGTTTGATTTAGCCCTATCTTTTTCAATATCGAATCACTTTTTCTACCCCATGTACCTAGTGTTCCAACAACTAGTATAGATATATGGTTGTTTTGCATTTATGAATCTTAACCATTTAGTCGCCATGTTACTTGTATTTCCGCAAGTTTCTATGTCTGGCTTTTGCAAAATTGTCCATATCATCATAAGGTAATTTAAATCAAGGTGGTATAGGTCAAGCCTTAAAGTTTCTTTATTATATATTCCATATTAGTTGCATACTCTTCATGAAAAAGTAAAATAATATTCACTTTTCTGTTGGATAAATGAAAAATCCCAAATTAAATTATAAATTCAAACCTAAATAATATATAATATCGACACTAATAATTACCATTGGATGTATATAATTATGTTTAACAATATTATATAACAGCAAACCGGTTATCCCACTATATTTTGAACGTTATTTCCCCTATTATTATTATGTAACTATTTTGTAATAAATATAAAGTTTTATTATAAGTTAAATTTAATCGACAACATATTGTTTTTATTTCAATGTTATTTGAAAATCAACTTTTTTCTATCAAATAATGCATGCTATCCGAATTTAACTAATTGATTTAAATATTTTGTTAATTTTTTAAAATATTTTCTTAATGTGCGAGAAAAATACTGCAACACTATTGCGTAACAGTGTCGAACTATGAAACTATTGTGTAATAGTTCTCGTCGTTAAATTACGTTGCGGTAATTTAGACTGCGATATAAATGCCTGTTTTTAATAAACATTGTGCGTCTTGTTTTATAGTTATTATTCAACACTTAATAGTCATGATAACGGTAACTAAATTTAGGAATAATAATTTTAAAGAAAATAATATTGTTAAATAAGCAAAAGTTATTATTATTATTATATTAATATTATTTTATTTTGACGAGCATTTATACTAGTAGTGGAGATGTAGTTGTAGATGTAATGTATTGAAATACATTAAAATGTCCGGAATCAAATGACCTGCATAGGAGATTATTAAGCAGTTATAACTTTATTTGGTATGGATTCAGTATTAAAACTCCCTAAATATTTTCTACAAATATATATTTTAATCAAATGATTTAATAAGCCTTTGTTGCAGGTTTCAATTTTATTAAAAACAAAAATGAGAATTTTCGGTTATGAAAACGTCCCTTTCAATCAAGTTTATTAAATCAGATTTATTAATTAGTTTATTGGTAATTGATATTGCTAATAGGAAACTACAGTTTAACATATATTGTAAAAATGTTAACAATTTATCAAAAATTTTTTATTTTCACACTGCTTAATTTTTTATGGTTATTTATTTTATTTTAAGAGATTAAAAAAATCAAATATTGATTTAAATTAAAAAAATTGTTCGGGCCAATTGACATACGATTCATTCCGGAAGAGAGGAAAAAATTCAATTTAATTCGATAAAACAAAAATATTTAAATATTGATTTTTTGCCAAATATTAATTGGAGAATATTGAGAAAAATAATTTTTTCAGTGCTATATTATTGATAATGATAGATTTTTAATTTTCTCTGCCCGACAGACAGATGGGCTAATTCACTAAGTTAAGATATAAATTCTTAGCCCGTATATGTTGTTTATTATTACGAAAAACCTTATCCAGTCCTCTGGAGATTTCGTGAAGGGGAGACTGGGAATATGAAATTAATAGTGGTGTAGAGGTCGACTGTTATTTTATCAGTAGATTTTTCTTGTTTGAATCGATGTTCATTAACGTAGACGTCGTCTTGATGGATTTGATGAAGTTTTGTCAGTTTATGGACTCGTGCTATTTCATAATGTTTATTTACAACTAAATATAAACAAATTGAGTTTTGTCAATATTTTATTAAATTGTTACTTGGTTTATTTAATTTTTCACAATAATTTTGTTTTAAAGATTGCTTGGTCAGCTATGAAGGGTCACTTTTAATCATGTTGATTAGCAGAAACTACAGGATTAATATTATACTTCTTAATTCCGAGAATTTAAAATTTATATTTTTAATTAAAAATTTATTAGGATTAAATTAGGATTTATTTTTGTAAATAAGGTCCATCATGATTAAAAATTGAGATCGATAGTCAATCAAAGTGATTTTTTGTTGATCGTTAATAAAATTAATTAAAATATGAAATTTATTATAAACAAAAAAATTAACAAACACCTTGATACACTCATACCTCGCTTTACGGCCTAGATACGTTCCAGGAAAGTTGGCCGCAAAGCGAATCAAATACATTTTGATACAATTCCATATAAATTCAATAGGATTTTTGGCCGTATAACGAAACATTTTAGGCCGTAAATCGAAAAAGTGCCGTAATTAAAGTAGGCCGTTATAGCGAAAAGCCGTATAAAGAGCAGCCGTATAGCGAGGTATGAGTGTATTGCTATTTTACATTAACCGAGTCATGTAATGATTTGCATAAATGAGTAACTAATTTTCAGTAATTAAAAGATATTAACTATAGAATATAGCATATCTTATTATATAATCCATATTTAGATCTATTTTTATAAAAATTTATTAAAATTTATTAAAATTTATTAATTAATTAATTAAAAATTAGAAAAAATAAAAAATTAATATTATAGCAAATAATGAGACGAATACAGATGTAAAAATATATAAAACGAACAAGGGTCCCCAGAAAAAAATATTCAAAAAATAAAAATTAATTAAAAATAAATAAATATTTTAGTTAATTGAAAAACCCGAGCGGTAAATAAGATAATCAATAAAAATGATTAGTTCTGAATTAGAGAAACGAAATTTTTGAACAAATGTGAGTGGTTGACTGCTTAATTGTTTTATTTGAAGCAAATTTTGTTCGCTGGCTAATTCAATTATTTGATTACAAAAATCGCAGGAGAAAAATCAGTATTAAAAGAAACAACACTGATAGTTAAGTGTCAGTTAGATCGAAGAGTAAGCAAGTCACAAGGATATTCCTACGAAGAATAGAGAAATTAGCGGGAAATTGAACAAACGCTATCAAAGCCTAAGCTTTTGTCAAATAAAATTTACAAATCAAAAATCACATTCAAAGTTTAGCCCATCCCAATCCCAATATAATTGCCCAAAAATTAAAAAAAATAAAAAATTAGATAAACGCACTGTAAATAACTTTTTTTTTATATTTTTATAGAAAGTGGATTTGATATGAATAAGAAAATAAATGTGTCATTTTTTATAGACAGAGGATAACGCAATCAAATTTTTTGGTCATCATTTTACATACACAAGATAGAAAAGAGTTAAAAGATGATCTCTCGTGGCATTATCTACCTTAATAAATTTTTTTGGAAAAAATCAGCCAATACTGTAACAAATTATGTTGACGTTTAATAAAATGTTCTGTGTTGGGTCTCATTTTAATAATTGAAGCAAAAAGAACAAGGAGTCACAGTCAGTACCGACTTTAATAATAATAATCCAACAAAATCTATACAGATGTCGATAAAAAATGATAAAATCATTATAGTAAATTTTACATACGATTTTAGATCAAATCATTAGTATTTTTAAATTCTTTGAAAATTAAAAAATATATATAAATATATAACAAAAATACCATTGAAAATTTCAATGTGAAATGCCAAATATATTGTAAAAACAAAATACATGCACAAATTATTATATTCTCATGTAATGAAAATTCATATTTTGTTTTCTGACAATATTCTGAATTCTGTAAATATTTTAACTGAAGAAATATTCAAAATTTTAAAAAATTTAATTTAAAAATTTAATTTTCATTTTAAAATTTTGAAATAGAAATAAAAAAATAAATACTATGGTTTGGAAAATATATTTTTATATTTTTATCCAAATTATTTATAGCCCACCACCACCCGGAAAAACATATAATAATAGAATGCAGTATCTAACTTAAAATACTCTATTACAGGGATATTCAACTGGCGGCCCGCGGGCCTGATCAGGCCCGCCGAAATTTGAAAAAGGCCCTTTCAATATCTTGGAATGCGTATACAAAAGGCGGTCTATTTAGATTCAAACCCGATCAAAATAGTGTTTTTATTGTTTTAACGGTAGAAGAAATTGGGAATTCGTGTAAATTGCGATACTATTGCAATAAAAAAACTTGCAAAAAACACCAAAGTATTGAAAATGTGTTTGTAAGTTTGAATAGGAAACGGGGTTTACTTAATATTTAATAAAATTAATATGTGTTTAAGTGGCTGTGATCATTTAAATTTCTTGGAAAATGCGTCTAACACCAGAAAAATTAAAAGAAAAAATGGCAATAAAGTTATTAATTTAAAATGCGCCAGGAAAATACATAATAATATAAAAATAAATGGTAAACATTATAATACTTGGTAATAGAATAACAATCACTAAAACCAGTTTATTTTTGTTACTTTGTAATCCGCTACAAAACTAACTACTTTTTAATTGATACGGCCCTCGATTGCCGTTATTAGAAAAATTTGGCCCTTCATAATATTTAGTTGAATACCCATGCTCTATTATATTACGAATAGTCACTACCTAAATACGCTTCTACAAAATACTATACTGTTTTTCGGGACAAATCTGAACACAGGCTCAGGTTAGACTTTAAATTTTACTGAATATAGACTGGATTCGTTCTGCAATATGCGGAATCCCCGAAAAATCATTTCGATATTATTTAAAGATTATTACTGAATTTTAAATAAGCAATATCTTTGTACTCTAGAACGTACGGAATTACAATGAGTGTCTATATTGCATTTTATATACCTTTCGTTTAAAAAATAAAAATATATCACTATCTTAGAAAAATAAAATGTTCAGAAAGAAATAGGAAAAACATTTTATATACAGGGATATTTGATTGAGTTACTGTAAAAATTAATTATAACATATTTTATCAGACAAATCAAGAAAGAAAAGAATTAATTATATTACAATAATTATTAATTTAAAATATATTTCCCAGAAATCGACCAAAATAAAAATCGAAATTTTCCCGAAAATCTTGTTTTATCGGGAACCATTTGTGTAGTGTATAGTCTACTTTTTGAACTTTATACCTTCCTTGTATGATAATTAGTCGTTTCAGGTGATTGAGGTTGTAATAAGGACATTTTAGGATTGAAAAGGAGTATTAATTTGGAGTTATTCAAGCGTCAGTTAATGGTCATTATAATAATAATAATAATAATAATAATAATAATAATAATAATAATAATAATAATAATAATAATAATAATAATAATAATAATAATAATAATAATAATAATAATAATAATAATAATAATAATAATAATAATAATAATAATAATAATAATAATAATAATAATAATGGTTAGGGTCATGATGTTGGTGTTGAAGAGACTGATTTCACAACTAACTTTAACATATGTAAGATGTCAAATATACCTGTAAATCTCAAGGACTATCTTGTTGCTGTCTTTCTACTAAAATTACGGAGAAATGCAAATTTTATTAGTTAATACTAAAATCATGTGTAATAACAATAAAAGTACAATAGCTGAAAAATTGTGTCCTAAAGTTTTCAGTTAAATTAATATAATATTAACATGATCCAGCAATAAACCCAATTTTTATGGAGTCGTTCCTGAATAATCAAGCTACAAACGAAGGATATTAAATTTTCTTTGAAAGAAACTTGAAGATTGAAATAGGTTTATCAAATAAAATGTTTCTAACAACTCAAAAGTGCAATGACCAAAGGCAAATTAGGAAAATGCTTTTTTATCAAAATATTTACAAAATCTGAAATTTAAAGAATTCTACAATAAAAAGGTTTTACTGATAGCTAAGGCAAGTTTAAAACAAAATTCTCAAAGGTTATCATTTAAAATAGGAAATTACATAATTTCTATAAAAGTTTGAATTTTTGTTAAAGAAAACCAGAAATTATTTATTTTTTCTGTTTTATTAATTTATAATATTTTATTATTTATTCTTTTCTCGTTACTTCTAATTTATTTATTTTAATATTTTATTAAGTTGCAAAAGCTTTTGTCGTTTCACTTTCAAATTCACGTTTATTACTTCCGAACTCTGGGAATTTAAAAACAGTTGGATAAGATGCAACCCTTCTTCCCTGACGGCCAGGTGGGGAAATGAACTGGAAAGGTTTTTCAAACTAGTTAAAATATTAGAAAAATGTATATAATAAGAGGTTTAGAACAACTACTATTATAACCATATTTCAAATATGATAAGGGGGCATCCATAAAAATCTATTGTGAAGTTATCAAATTTTTAATTTTATTTCTGTATGTTATAATTTTTCATTAAATTTTCAATATCTAATCTAACTACACTTAATTATAAAATATTATTGTAAATCTATCGAGATTGAATGTGTCAATCATTTTTTAGACAGAATTTCTTGTTGGATACAATAGAACTTACCAAATTGTGGATAAATTAGAACTTTATTATTATTATTATTATTACTATTATTATTATTATTATTATTATTATTATTATTATTATTATTATTATTATTATTATTATTATTATTATTATTATTATTATTATTATTATTATTATTATTATTATTATTATTATTATTATTATTATTATTATTATTATTATTATTATTATTATTATTAATATTATTATTATTATTATTATTATTATTTTTTGTATTCAATTAATGCATGTGTGTTTAACATTTTGCAGGATTTGGGCCGCATGGTCAAATTTATAAAGACAGGCGGGCCGCATAAAAAAGTCAATCACATTTAAAAGTTGAGCATAAGAAAAAAATATTCGCTAAATATATATATATATATATATATATATATATATATATATATATATATATATATATATATATATATATATATATATATATATATATATATATATATATATATTCAAAAAATTCAAAATTATTTGGCGGTCCGCATTTTCAAACGTCTCGGGCCAAGGGTTGGTCACTGCTGAACTATTGAATGCATTGGAGTCAGATCAATAATTGTTAATTTCACATTTCACCACCAAACCCATAAATGTTATTTATAGTACTTCCAATTGTATAATTTGGAAGAGGGAGTATTATTAGTTTAAGCCATATTATTGGTACAGATCATTCGCAGCTATACCTCCTTTCATTGCACACAACCATTACGCGTTATTAATCAAACATTGAGGTCTTGTGACTTGGTTATAGATACAGTTAATTATAAATTGTTATATTACAATCATTATTGCAATCATTATTATTATTATTATTATTATTAAAAATAAAAATGTTATGTAATTAAATTATTTAATTGGTCTTTTACTTTATTGGAAAATACTTATAAAAGAATTGTAAAAATTTTGCAATATGATTCAATTACTTTAATAACTATAGATATTGTTTGCAATTAAATAATCGGGTTTATTGAAAATTGGTTTGACTAATTGTCTGCAGTCATTATTTTAATATTAGAAATATTTAATTATGATTTTTCATGATTTTAGTTTTATATTAATAATAATAATAATAATAATAATAATAATAATAATAATAATAATAATAATAATAATAATAATAATAATAATAATAATAATAATAATAATAATAATAAATATTAATAACAAAAAAATTCTCAAAAAATTAATAAACAGTTTTTCATTAATGAAAATTTGTCACTGCCGTTAAGATATATATTTGGTAAATAATGAGAAAATGTCCATCGAGTAATACCTTTTTTATTTCTCAAGAAATATTAGACTTAATACTTAATAATGTTCTTCTTGGGTTTAGAATTATGTCGATAGGGACAGTATTAAATGATATTTTTCTCATTATTTCAAAGTGAATCTAATTGTTTAAAAGTTTCCGAAGTCTTAACTAAATTATATTCACTGAAGATTGCTGGACTCTCAATCTTTTTTATTCAAAGAAAAACAAATAAACATTTTTACAAAGAATATTTTAATACTTATTTGAAATTGACACTCATCATTTTAGTAACGGATTACCTTTTAGTGTTGTTTTCTTTCCTATAAGATACTCTGAAGTTTTCAAATAATTTTTTTATTTTTATATCTATTTCTAGATTGATTAGTCATTTGATGTAGAATGTCGTCAATATTAAATCTCATTCTAAGCTTGCTTTAATAAAAACTGCAAACTTCCAGAAATATATTAAATTATATTTATTGATTACAACTACACAGAATGAACAAACAATTACAAAGCATTCAAAAAATTACAGTGCTTGCTGCTATTGCTTTTATAGTGATATATATTCATGTACAATTAAATTAATTGCTTCTTTTTAATTTAATTTAATTTCTGTTATTTCCCTTTATTGATAATGTGGTTTTGCACAGACGCTAATTTAATGGCGAGCGTCTTAGCCGCAATGTCTGAAAGGTCCCGCAAAACTCCAAATTTACAATTTAAATGACGTACAAGTTTACAATCAGCTGTAAAACTTGACAGTAAGTTTATAAACGCCTAAAAAAATAAAAAATAAATTTAAGAAATTCAACGTCAGAGGAAAAACTAAGCAATATGATATTTTATATGTAGAGAGTGATTTACTTTATATTATTGATTGTGATTAGATAGTTAATAAGTTTGCAAAAATCATAAACAAGAAAATAATAATTTAAATATTTTCACATTTGTAATTTTGATTTTTTTTTTCAAATTTGCACGCTTTTGAGTCAGAGATTTGATTGGTAACTTTTAAATAATACCACCAACCCAATAACCTAACAATATACAGGCCATTACTTTTCATAATTATACATTTACATATGTTCAACTTTTAGTTTAAAATTTTTTGATTATTATTATGCTATTATTATATTAACCACTTGCGCTATGATTTAATTTTCGGTAGCTGAGCTGCGCTCTACTATATAAAGTATCGTAAGGCATCCACGCCTCACCGCGTCAGCGAGCTCAGAGGTTTGACCAGTGCTTAGCGCGAGGGTAGGGTCTTACATAAAAGATTTACACGAATATAAATAATTATTCACAACAACAACGTTGCAAACACGTCGTTTTTATTTGCGACAAATACTATCGACGTGGTATACACGTCACTTGCAGTTCTGAAAAAAATCATATTGACGTGCCTGTCACGTCAATATAGCGCAAGTGGTTAAACCTATATTATATTCAAATTTTATTGGAAATAAAACATTAATAGTATATAATATTTTTTTATTTTTTTAAAAATATGGTTGACATATTTTTCTTTTCATTGTCTCTCATTTTTATAAAAACCTCAATATTTTCTTCAGCGACTCGGGCCTCAATCGACCATAAACCACAGCTGATTTTACAAATCCGTTGTAAATTGAAATACAATTGTAACACTAAACAAAAATTATTTAAATTGTCTATTATTACTTGTATTTGAAATTATAAAGTGGTTTAACTTACAATTTTAATTAGAAATAGAGTCTGTTAAATATATAGCTATTTGTCAATATCACTAACATCATAAATGACAGCAACAATAATAAAAAACACTTAGAAAATAAAAAGAAATTGTTAAAAATAATATTATTTTTCACGAAAAATTCCGAATAGAGAAATATTTTTCAAACGGTATTTCCATGCCAATATCATCACCGAGTCCTAATTAATATTTGGAAAATTCGTCAAGATTGGTGAAGTTGAAGAAGTTTGCGTTGAATTCAATTTTACTGAACACATGAAGTCACAGCTAAAGATATTGAAAGTCTCTTTTTAAAAATTCAAAATACCCGTGTTCTCGGATTTGAAATTTATTTCAAAATTAAAAATAAAAAGTATTTTCGAAAAGCCTAATATTTAATTTTTATCACTAATGAGAAAATGAGAAAAAAATATAATTATTTTATATGTAAAACTTTCAATTATCCTCTACGAATATTTTCCAATTTACTCGGGATTTTGAAGAAATTTAATTTAGATATTTTAGATAAAATATTTGTAGACAAACTTTTCCGATTTTATCAGTAACATTTTCTATTAAATACTCATTAAGTACTATTATAACAATAATAATAATAATAATAATAATAATAATAATAATAATAATAATAATAATAATAATAATAATAATAATAATTATTATTATTATTATTATTATTATTATTATTATTATTATTATTATTATTATTATTATTATTATTATTATTATTATTATTATTATTATTTCCTATTGGAAAAATTTGATAGTAAATAATAATTGCAAGAAATTGAGAATCATTCCTATATGAATCTCAATTGAATTGGTAATGAAAGGAAATACCTAGTCGTTTAAATGAAGCAATTTAAAAGAAATGTCAATACGATACAGCTTGAAATGCGATGAAGAGGTTTTATTAAGTCGCTCTTTTAATAGTCAATATTTAACCACTTAATCGCAGCATGGATTTTTCTCCTTAATATAATAATAATAATAATAATAATAATAATAATAATAATAATAATAATAATAATAATAATAATAATAATAATAATAATAATAATAATAATAATAATAATAATAGTAATAATAATAATAATAATAATAATAATAATAATAATAATAATAATAATAATAATAATAATAGTAATAATAATAATAATAATAATAATAATAATAATAATAATAATAAAAATATTAATAATAATAATAATAATAATAATAATAATAATAATAATAATAATAATAATAATAATAATAATAATAATAATAATAATAATAATAATAATAATAATAATAATTGTTGTAATGTTCGGGGGTTTATCTTTACCTAATCGAATTACAGTATCTACGTAACGTACTATTGTGTGTGTAATGGGTATGTAGTGAGTATTTGAATGTCTATGTTATAAGGAGCTTGATGAACCCGATAGAGTCACCGTTAAAAATTGTGGCGGGACAATCGGGGTGCGTGTATATATGCGTGTTTATAAAAACCCTGATAAAATGATAAATAACTAACAATATAACTACAAAACGTTTATTAAAGAATAAAATTTATTCAACCTGATTTAGGAAATATCTTTATTTTCTCGGGTTGATGAACTTGAATTAAATGAGTAATAGAGATTAATCTTGGGAAATATCTTTGTATTCTCTTTTAGATTAACTTGGAAGAAATGGGTAATTGTAATCAAACTTTAGAAATATCTTTGTATTCTCTTTTAGTTAAACTTGATTTCGATTTTATTTTCAATTTTTTCTATAGCGATAATTTACTATAGTAAATTATCGCTATATAGTTTTTTTTCAGATTTTAATTTCAGGACGTTGAGGTGCCAAAACAATAATAAAACAATAATAATAATAATAATAATAATAATAATAATAATAATAATAATAATAATAATAATAATAATAATAATAATAATAATAATAATAATAATAATAATAATAATAATAATAATTTAACCATTGCAATTGGATGAATTGTAAGATTGGATACAAAAACTAAATAATTTTATCCCGATTTTCTTTCATATGCCTAATAAATCTATAGTTAAATTAAATCAATTGCACTGAAGTGGTAATTTCCCAAATCTATATCATTGAATCGAAGCCATGATGGCACGAAAAATCAATTGTGGATAATGGTTGAAAATCGATAGAAAAATTAATTTAAATTTATCAAGAAAATTTAAAAAATAAAAACTTTGCCATGAAAGTTTTTTCTTGAAAGATCTCTTGCTATATCAATAATTTAATTTGTCATGCAATTTTATTATTATTATTATTATTATTATTATTTTTTTTTTTATTTTTATTATTATCATAGGCAATATATAATATGCTCGGCGCAGACGAAGGTAACGTTGAATTGAGTCCAGAAGCCAGAACTGAAGAAATATTCGACAAAATGGATGAAAACGGGGATGGTGTATTGAGCAGGGAGGAATTCATGAAGGGTTGTATGGCTGACAAACAATTGTATTCCATGCTTTTGGCAGATGATTCTGGAGAATAATCCCCTCGCTACAATAATGTTTTCTTGCTCCTTATGTAAAAAGCTGTTGCGCGTTTTAACACATGTGAGTTGAGTAATAATTTCCGTCATGTTCAACTATTTTGATTGTCTATTTTATTCTCTTTTATTTAGTCTGATAAGATTTGATATAGAAGTAATTTTATCTTCTATTGATGACATTTATTCTGTAATTAGATATATTATTGATTATTGTAAGTCTTTAATTTAATAAATTTGATTTATTAATTTAATTTTTAATTCAATGATTAACGATGATATACTGGTTTCTTTTTATGAGTAGATAAAGCATTTTTTAATTAAAATATTTCCTAAATTATATGAAATATTATTCTTTGGCTTATTTATTTTCATTTAAATTAATAGTTTTAGATTTTCCAGCATTGTATAGGAGTGGAATTTGAATTTGGTGTTCTCTATAGTTACTTATCAAATTAATTCGTCCACTTTCCCAGACTATAAGGTGAACTGTAAATTATATTCACAAAAATATGTGCAGATCAGTGACCGCGGAACAGTTTTTGAGCTGGGGGGGGGGGGGGGCTAATATCAGCAAGTCGTAAAGTTCGATAGACCTCTATCTAGAGAAGAGGAAGGGCAATTGTAGAAACCACCACTGTTTGTATTTTATGGATCGTTTTTTGGCCAAACCTTTTTTAAATGATGGACATTTTTAATCTTTCATCCGCCCCAAACAAAAGTCTCCACGCGATGACCCTAGTTAATAGTTTTTACAGTGTTACTTTACTATGAGTTTCTATTTATTCCCATATCAGTTAAGTCAATAAAACTCCATTGGGCTATATTAGGTGATGCACAATGACAAGAAAGTTAACATCTCTTAAAGTCATTTTTAGAAAAAGTTCCGAACTTTACTTTCCGACGTTCATTTCTTGAGACGAATTCGTTGGCCACTGTTAGAAGACAGAGCTCGTCATTTTTTTCTTTGTGTATGTTCAGTACTGCGATACTATTAAATCTCTCTTGCGTCATTGAAGCACGGAGCCATGTTTTCAGACGCCTCGCTGAAGAAAACGATCTTTCACTTGATGCACTAGTCGCTGGATTAACGCTTATCAGTTTACATATAGTGACAACACCTTCAACAAGTAGTTTCTCTGTTAATGAAAAAGTGCGCACTTTTTTACATATGCCGTTGAAGCACTTGATTTGTGAATGTTCTTGGCACAAAGTTGAGAAAGCATGTAGTTGGGCTTGCAATGAATTAATATCAAGGTCAGAAGAATAAGTTTCACTGACAAATTTGAATTCAGCGTTAGTGTTCTCCTTCTTTAAAGATTTGAGTAAAAGCGACTCCAGTTTCATATATGTGATAAAGCTCTCCTGCTGAAATCGTTGATCAATAGCTGCAATGATTAAATCGAATGCCTCAAAGTAAATACTTCGATAATGGTCTTCTGGGTTAGATGGAAATGACGATGTTCCACTGCCAATTTGATATCTAGCAGGCACATTTGTCCGACGTGGAAGTGTTGGTACAGAGATATCTGGCTGCAACTTTTGTTGGTGGAGTACTTCTGTGTAAAAATTTACAAAAATCTCATCGTTTCGCTTACTCTGCAGTGTCTTCTTAACCACTTCAGCAAGATGCTGTCCTTCTGTTGCTGACACCTTTGTCTTCTGCAGAGCTTTTGCAAGGTTGTCTGTATGACGAAATATGTTTTCGGCTAAATGTAATCCAAAAAAGAAGTCAAAATTTTGCATTTGCGCTTGAACGCCAATAATTCTGCACCGCACATCGGATTGCAACTTCATGGATAAGCAGATATCCCATTCTTGAAAGAGCGCTGAATAGTTGTCTAATATACGCTGACAGCATGTGGATCGAATTGTCCATCTGGTTGGACAGAACATAATGATTCCATAACTATCTGACTCTTCACCTTCAATATTGTCTTTTATTTCACCCAGAAGATTTTCACGGAAAGGAGAATATTTTATAAGCGTCACAATTTCTTTGGCTGTATCCAATGTATCTGATACGAGTTTGCATTTAGATATCATGTCCTTCACACCCAGGCTTAAAGAATGCCCATGGCAATGTGTGACGAATGCATTTGGTTGAATGCTCTGTATCTTTTTTGCAACACCAGTCTTACAGCCCATCATGTTGGCAGCTCCATCATAGCACTGTCCTCTGCAGTTATTTAAAGGTAGCTGTAATCTTAGTAGGATGTCGTTGATTGCAGAAAAGATTGTTTCTGCCTTAATATCATGCAGGTGATAGAATCCAATGAAGTCCTCCTTAATATTCAAATCTTCATCAACCCATCGTAGACAGAGAGACAATTGTTCTTTATTAGAGATGTCGGTATATTCGTCACATATAAGCGCATAATGCTTCACATGGTTGATTTTTGAAACAATTGTGCGAATTATTTGTTGTGACATTATGGACAAAATTTCATTCTGTATGTCGTGGCTGGTGTATTTACTCCCTCTTCGTTTAATCCATTGGGTTAGTGCCGCATCGTCTCGAGCTCTGAGTTTAATCAGCTGAAAGAAGTTTGATTCTTCATCTGTATCTCCTTGAATGGCTTGTCCTTGTCTCCCAAGGTACTGTACATTTTCAATTAGCTTTATAAGGCATCGACGATTATCCTCCCGATCTTTCTTCATACTCTCTGAGAACATTTTCATAATGGGACGATGTGTGCTTGGAATTGTTACTTCAAAATTTATGGCAGTTTTATGACATTAAGATAACTGATGTTCTCGAAATCGCATTGTAGCCTTCTTCCAATTTGAAAATCCGTCAGAAATGAATGCATTTTCTTTATTTCTAGCTGAATCCAAGTTCATAAGTGAATTTTGTTTCTTGCACATGAAACAGACAACAGTATCACTTTCAATCCGATAGTGTAACCACGGGAAATCACGAACCAACAGCTCTGAAATGACCGATTCTGCTTTCCAAATTTTCTTTCGGAAATTCAATATTCATTGGTTGGAATAATTCCATGTTGGGTTGTTGAGTAGTACTGGTTAATTCAATAAGTTTATTGCTTTTCTCAGGATGATTTCTTTCTGAACATGGATGAGAACTTGGTACTATTTCTTTTTCAATAACTTCTTGTGGTAACGTTATCATATGACTTTCCTCGTTAATCTCCACAGTGCTGGTTGTTTGAAGCGGAGTAAATTTGGAAACAAAAATATCGAGTGTGGACTACCTTCTTTTCTTGGGAGGAGGATCTGTAAAGATAAAACAGTTATGTTTGAACATTTATAAAATATGAATTCTAATTCCTAATAATATGTCAAAATTTATATTATTACTTCCTTTTTGTTTCGGTTTTACGCTAAAAAGTATATGGTAGGATAGCAGGCGTACAAACTTACGTAGACTTGTCCTGGGAGCAGTCGAGGCACGAATCAAACAAGTAATTAGCTAACCAGCATCCATAAATTTATCTTAACACTCAGTGATTGAACGAACCGAAAGCATTTAAATAACTAAAAACGATACCGTAGCTTTTGAAATTTTTCATGTTCCCGAAGCACAGAAGGACAAAATCCAACCCATATAGGGATGCTACTTTTTATTATATTTAAGAATTGCACAAAATGGGAATATGAAAATACGTGAAAATTAAATAGATCACAATTCTTGAAAATTTGGTTGTGAAGCAGGCTTACAATAAATATCCTCAGAATTAAAAATCCATTTTTTAAATAATAAATTGCTGTTTTTAATTCAAGAACTTCACGTCAAAGCAATCGGTTCATTCATAATAAAAAACTGATTATCATACATTATTAATTGAAATAATGATTCAGTGCTCACCTGTCATTGTTAATACTCGAATAAATAAATGAATTCAAAACGCGTAGTAGTAAGTTAGTAGTGCGATAAAACAATTAAGAGCTCAATTATAAAATATATAAATTGAATAAAGTCAAATGAAATTATGCAGTACGATTGATAAAACCAGCAAGTCTTTAACTCTTAATAAATTTCAATATGCTTCTTTTAAATCATAGGAACATACTGGCATACCATACACTGCCAAAGATCGCTGTGCTATGTTCACAAGATTTAGTGACTGAAAGGAAGGGTCCAATTTTTTTTCTGTGGCAAGATAAGTGGGGGGGGGGGGGGGGGGGGGGNGGGGGGCTAAAGCCCCCCCAGCCCCCCCGGCTCCGCGGTCCCTGCAGATATAAAAATAATATTATATTACAATCAATCAGTGCATTTCACTCCAAGTGTCTCATTGGTCAGTTGACAGTGCCATTTCCGCAAATTTCTTCATTTTGGCCAATCAATAGTTTTCAGAGGAATAATATCTTATCTATAATCTATGAATTGTCTTTTCTTATTCTTGTTTCATTTCTCTCCTATACATTACAAATGAGGTCCTCATAATATAATTGACTAATTAAAACCATAGATAATGAGCTTTCAATTATTATACTGATCTCGCTTTCTTACAAATATTTTCTGTAAGTTTTTAACATTTCATAACATTTTCAATGTTTGTAATGTATCAGAAGCCATACACCTGAACATATTTCTATTAACTGTACCTAAATATGACCATTTTGTATTGTTTTGAATTTGCAAAATTTTTAACCTTTTATTTGGATCAGTCTCAACATTTGATTCAAATTCAGTGACACCTCATAGATGTATAATTAAATAATCCTTTATAGCAGTGTTTCTCCTTCGGGGTTCTACAGATTTCTTAGGTTCCGTGGGAAATTATTTCTTTATAGGAGAGTCTATTAAGTCAATTTTAGTTTTCTTTGATGTAGGCGTTGTTTTAATTCTCAATCTAATTTATATATTTGGCAAATGATACCAAAGTGGTTCTTTAAAAGTCTGTTTTTCAAAGTCAGAAAAAAGTCAGATATAGTGAAAATATAGTAATAGTTTTGGGAACTAAAATCTCTGAGATGACTTTTGTTTCCCTAAGGTCAACACTTCATAAATTGATCAGGGAACTAAACTTCAATTTTTTAGTCTTTTGCAGATAAATGAGTTTAATGCATTTATAATATTTTTGGAACAACTCTTTTCTTAGTAGAATTCTGTAAAAGACTCGGATTACTGTAAAAAAAGAAATGTCGAGGTTATCTAGATTGATGTAAAATAAATAAAAATTCTGTGTGCAAAATAGTAAAAAGCATATTTTAATAAAATTCAAAATAATAATTGAAATGAAAAAAATTAATAAAAAATTGAAAAAAATTTAAATGAATCCTTGGATGCTGATAATCAATATCAGGGCACATAAGCACAATCGACCCTATTCTCAACCAACTTTTTGAGAGCAAGGGACATCCTAAATATCTGAGCAAAACTATCTTTGAGGAACAAATCCAGATTCTTTCAAAAATAACACTTGACAAAATTGTTGATCCTTGCATTGAAGCCAAATTTTTCAATGTTGCTGATTTTACAACTGACATAAGTAATAAGGATCAAATGGCAGTGCTATTGGGGTTTATAAAAATTGATAGACTTGAAAAGTCAGTGAAAATTGTAGAACACTTTGTTGGATATTACCAGTGTCATTGAAAAGGCTTATGTTCACTATCCTCCCCAACAGCTCAACCTTGTTCTTTAGTAGTTCTTTAAAGTGATAGTCTTCCACCTATTGAAATTAAATGCTTCTTTGATAACATTTAATATATCTATTGTTTCTTTGTTAGTTCAAATAGATGTTGGAGTCAGCTTCTTGATATAGCAAAAAGTCACGAGAAGATTTTATTAGAATCTGTTAAGAAGGTTATTTTAAATTCAATTGATGAAGAAGTTGAAGATGAGGCTCATCAAATTCTGGAATCTTGAAATCACTCTCTCAGGCAAGGTGGTCAGCCTGACATAATGTAGTTTCTGCTCTACTGGGAAGCTTTCACAATGTCAATAAATGTCTGCCAAATTTAATAGAAGTAAATCATGACTCAAATGAAGTAAAACAGGCCAATGATTTGCAAAGGGAAATGGACTGGACTTTTTTCCTATTTCTACTTTGGTGGAACAAAGTGTTTTTGAAAATATGAATTCAGCTAGTCGTCTTCTACGAGCTTAAACAAATGATTTATTCCTTGTAATTGAGTGCTTCGAACGTTCAACAGAGAAATTGGAAGAACTTAGAAGTGATCAAAAAATTTGAACAATTTATAGAGCAGGAAAAGAAAGCCTGGAATGACATAGAATTTGATGCAACTGAAGCTGATTTTTAAAAAACGCAAATAAGGAGAAGAAAGATTATGGATTGTGAAGCTTGTGGTAATGATTGAATTTTATTTTTAAGCACAGGGGAGAAGCGTGCCTGAACTGAAGGGAAAAAACGTCACCAATTTTTGGATTTATTAGTCCAAATCAACTGCCTAAATGCTCAGATAATGAAATAAAAACACATGTAGCAACATTAGTAGACGACTTTCCAAATGAATTAACACTGGAACTCAGAAATGAACTCTTTTCTTTCATTGACCTATACTCTTCACAGCCAAATGAAGCTTTAAAACAAAGTGAAGTTATGCCATATCTGAGATATTTACTGAATAATGAATTGTGTGATGTCTTTTCCGAGATTGAAATTCTGGTAAGGCTATTTCTCACTTTACCAACTGGGATAGCAAAACACTAGCAGAACAAACAAGTGCAATCCTTAAATTCGACATCCTGTCAAGCTAAAACCAAAAAATTCAAATTATGTAAAACTTCTCCGACTTCTCGTGAACCAATAAATTGAATTTAGTTTAATTGATAACAATTTATTTTTATTAAAAAAGGAAATTAGGATAAAAAGAAAAGAGAGGCATGGGGGACTTTGGTTTTTGATAAAGATGGTTTTGGAAAAAAGTCTTTGTAAAGTGTTTTTAAACTCGTCTATAACAATTTTCCTTTTGTTCCATTGATAGATGTCATCATCTTATGAACTTCTTCCAAATGTTCGTGGTAATTATTAACCTACTTCTGAATTTTTTTTATCAAAAAGCAAAGCGTCTCAATTAAAATTCAGTTTGCATAACCTCAGAATTCTTCTCTTTTCTTTAAGTCTTACTTTTTTCATAATGAAAATAATAAATAAAAAGGTTTACCAGGTCTAAGGTGACCATGAAATCTAGGGTCATCACCCTCGGAAAGTAAGATATGTAAATTATGCACTTTTACTTGAGTTTTTGCGTCTAGAATATCACAAACGTTTTATATCAAGTTTCATACAAAGGGTGAACTCAATAATTATTTGTTTTAATTTTTTGAACTTTTGTCTTTCAATATATAAAAGCTTTTGTAAATGAAATGTGAATGTAATAATTGTTTGATTTATACAAGATAATCTAGACGCATAACCAAAGATTTTTTCATTTCAGTGCAACGATTGTTCCAGGTCAGTTTCAATGTGACAATTCACCTAATTGAGATATTTTGATTTAAAAGCTTATTCATGTCAATAGCGACTTGTGGTGGGTCACTGAAAGACTAGAAAAGATTGTAACATACTTTCGCCTAAAAATAAAGCGAAGTATAGTATTAGGTGGAGCTACACTGTGAGAGTGTGAAGATGAAGTTTTTTTGGAAAATTTCTGGAGGGCCATTGAGAATAATTGAACAAGACCTGAAGAAAACTGTGATATCTTTGAAAAACGAACGTGATTCAAGAGTATGCTGAAAAATATGTAATCAATTCTTGTTATACTACTATATAATTATAAGTAGATAGATATGATAAAAAATAATCTTTATTATAATGAATAACTAAATTTATATTTTTTAATACATAGATTCGAAATTGAATTTTATTTTATATTGTGTTTTCAAATATTTCACCAAATATCAGTGCTTTAAGTTCATCAATAATCACTTGTTTTAGCTTCGTAGTATTTCTTTTCAACCCGTCTCCAATTGTATGGATCAAGACTCAACTCGCAGGTTTCATGATAGTGCTCATCGATTCCTTGACATCTTTCATCAATTCTTT
This sequence comes from Schmidtea polychroa, assembly GCA_959609185.1. NCBI lineage: Eukaryota > Metazoa > Platyhelminthes > Tricladida > Dugesiidae > Schmidtea > Schmidtea polychroa. Next base: position 11,535 of record CAUHTR010008162.1, on the reverse strand, counting down.
CGAAAATGAACTCACATTTTCTGTTGATTCTGATGTATCGTCGTCGACAAAAGTCTTTGATGGCATCACAGGCTTTGTTGCAAATCATGTCCAGGAAATGCAAGCGATTCTCACAAACTGGTTTCGGATTTCCACATTTGTTAAGCAAATTTGATTCTTTAGTATTACAACCATCTGTCAAATGATGAAAAGCTTTGTCGCACTTTTTTGCCAACACATCACTCGCTCCTCTACATACCAGGCCGGCATGTTTGCGAAACTCATCGCATTTCAGCTTGAGGGGTATCAATTCATCACATTCCTGTTCACCGTAACGAATGAGGATTGGTATTTTGGCTGAGGTTGATTGGAGAAATATCACCAGAAGACTTATTGAAATAATGGATAAGTGACTGAAATTCATCATCTGAAATTATAAAAAAGATATTAAAGACCATCTTAAAAACTTTTGGCAAAAGCCTCACTTTTTCAATTTAATAAAAAAATAAATGATCAAGTAGAAAATAATGTTTTTGTAGTTTATTGTATTAGTAGGACTGTAAAATAGTAATCCACACACTTGGTCATGGACACCTACGTAAAAGTCACCACATCTCTTCTTAGTTTGAAAATTGTAGGCTTTAAATATGTGTATTTTATACTACCTTCTATTTTAAAGTCTAATCATATTTTGTCTTATCAATTATATTTATTATTATTATTATTATTATTATTATTATTATTATTATTATTATTATTATTATTATTATTATTATTATTATTATTATTATTATTATTGTTATTATTATTATTATTATTATTATTATTATTATTATTATTATTATTATTATTATTATTATTATTATTATTATTATTATTATTATTATTATTATTATTATTATTATTATTATTATTATTATTATCATCATCATCATCATCAGCATTTCTAAATTGTTGATATAAACAAATATAGTAATTAATTTTATTTAATTCAAATCAGATAAAATTTTGATTGTCATTAAGATAACCATAGTTATTCATTCATTTTCAGTTAAAAATAATGGAAATTTTCTATATAAATTTGAATTTTTCGATCCAACTTTAATTTTTTGTATTTTTGTTTTAATGTAACAATTACACTTTTGCCAAAATTATTTATGTATTTAGATTTAATATTTATATTTTTTAAAAGATTTTAACCATCTGGGAGTGCAATGTGTGTTTGTATTTTGTTTTTCTCGCCAAAATTATTTTTCTGCCTTTATATAGTAAATTCCAGTAATTTATGTGAGTGCCCTTAATATTTGTCCTTTTTCAAGCAAGTGTTTATTTTTTCTATATATAAATTAATTATGTCTTATACTACACCTTAATTAATGATTAAACGCACTGTATTTTATGCACTTAGGTGTATAATTTAAAAAGAAATGAACTTCAAAGGAATCGATTGAATTAATTTCGACAGAAAAAACGAATTGAAAATAAATTTATTTCAACAAACTAATAGTTACAATATGTCATTATAAAAATAAGTCATTCTTGTTGCGAATAACATTTCGACAAATGTGACAGTCGAATTGAGCAATTCCCGCATCGAAGTTTTGTCCGCAATCGAAGGAAATGTGGACAATATTATCCAAGCAAACACTGCAAATCTGAAATAATGAAAAGATATAATTTTAAATTAATTTAATAAAGAAAAAACTATTAAAAACACATTTTTGTTTTCTTCACTTTTAGATTTTAATTAGTAATAACATAATGAAATTTATTAATTCTAATAAATGAATGTCAACACTCAAAATACACTTTTGTATGTTGATTTATGGGGGAAATGATTTATCATCAAGGCTTCACATGTAATATGTTTCCAATAGTTTTTGAAACCATTAGATAACATTGAGATAGGAAATGTCTATTGGAACTCGAGTACAGAGGTGAAATGTAGTCTTTCCAATATGTGACATTACACCCATGAAGAATGTAATGATTTACGACATCAGAACATAGACCAAACGACGTCACTGATTTATTAGGTGAAAATATCACATACTTTGCAAGATCTTGAAATAATTTTAATAATGACACTTACAATATTTTTTAAATTAGATTTATTATTATTATTATTATTATATTATTATTATTATTATTATTATTATTATTATTATTATTATTATTATTATTATTATTATTATTATTATTATTATTATTATTATTATTATTATTATCATCATCATCATCATCATCATTATTATTATTATTGTTAAATTAAATAATTATTAAATTATTAAATTGGATAATTTTAAAATTTCTTTATTTTTTTCTACAATTAAAAAAATAATTTATAATTTAATTTATAATTTTTAAAGAATAAAATATTTTTTATTACAAATATGATATAATTTGTATAGTTATTCTATCATACCTGATAATGGGAATACAGCGGCTGGTCCTACTGCAGAGGCTTAATATCTACATACTATCTAGTTGCTAAGAGTTCTCTTTTAGCACCAACGATGGCCTCAATTTTTTTTGGCAGACTTAGAAAATAAAATTGAAAAACTTCCCCTTGCTCATATTTTTAAATCTAAATAAATTTCAATAACGGGACTCTTATATCTTCAACAGTCAATAGTTCGAAAATTTTTGAATAAATAAACATTTGTTGTTGATGATGAAATAATTTCGGAATTTTAGTATCAACAATATCTTTTTCAGTAAATGTTTGTTTCTTAAATCCCAATGACTTTTGTTAAATTTTGATCAAAGGTGATTTTTGAAATGTTATCAGCAAGAGTTATTTTAACCAATTCATCATTTAGTATTTTTAATTCTTTAAATGGTGATAAATTAATTGTTATTAAATGGGCTTCTAATTTAGATAACATATTGATGTATAATTCATCTTCGAAATAATGTGCAAATTTTGTTTTTTCAACACAGCTTATACTTATAGCAAATTGTTAAATTGTATTATCTTCTGTAAAATTTGGTAATTTTATTTGACAATCATTACTTTCACTAATGATTCCTGTTCGTAGTGTTCTTGTTCGTAGAATTTACCACTGATTTGATTTTTTTCATGATCAACTATCAAATACATGACAGGATTCTACTTTGTATCGATTTTCAAAATTTGATATGCTTCATCACTCCAACTATTATAGGAATTCTTGATGAATTGAGAAGTACTGATTTTACTAATTTTTACACGATCAACACCTTGTATTTTGGTTTATCGACTTTTTCAACATTGTTTAATGGTTTTTTGGTGAGTGATTGTAACTGAAAACTATTTTTGGCAAAACATTTATCCGAGTTTTATTACTGTAATAGTTTAAAACGAATTAAAATAAAATAATTAAAAATAATTAAAATAATTAATTAGTTAAAAATAATTAAAATTAAAAATAAGTTTTTTAATTATAAACTAGTTAAAAGAATAATTATTCTTTTTAAAATTTCGTATATTAAAATGAATTAAAATTATTTATTTTATTATCCAATAAAAAATGGTAATATTAAAATTAATTAAGTTGATATCACAATTTAAAATGAACTAAAATTATTAAAATTTTTAACCAATAAATATTGATATAATTAAAATTAATTAAATTAATGTCACAATTTGAAATGAATTAAAATTATTTAAATTATTATCCAATAAAAATTGATATAATTAAAATTAATTAAATTAATGTCACAATTTGAAGAATTAAATTATTTAAATTATTATCCAATAAAAATTGATATAATAAAAATTAATTAAATTAATGTCACAATTTGAAATGAATTAAAATTATTTAAATTATTGTCCAATAAAAAATGGTAATATTAAAATTAATTAAGTTAATATCACAATTTAAAATGAACTAAAATTATTAAAATTTTTAACCAATAAATATTGATATAATTAAAATTAATTAAATTAATGTCACAATTTGAAATGAATTAAAATTATTTAAATTATTATCACAATTTGAAGAATTAAATTATTTAAATTATTATCCAATAAAAATTGATATAATAAAAATTAATTAAATAAATGTCACAATTTAAAATGAATTAAAATTATTTATTTTATTATCCAATAAAAATTGATATAATTAAAATTAATTAAATTGATGTCACAATTTAAAATGAATTAAAATTATTTATTATATTATCCAATAAAAATTGATATAATTAAAATTAATTAAATTAATGTCACAATTTGAAATGAATTAAAATTATTTAAATTATTGTCCAATAAAAAATGGTAATATTAAAATTAATTAAGTTGATATCACAATTTAAAATGAACTAAAATTATTAAAATTTTTAACCAATAAATATTGATATAATTAAAATTAATTAAATTAATGTCACAATTTGAAATGAATTAAAATTATTTAAATTATTATCCAATAAAAATTGATATAATAAAAATTAATTAAATAAATGTCACAATTTAAAATGAATTAAAATTATTTATTATATTATCCAATAAAAAATGGTAATATTAAAATTAATTAAGTTGATATCACAATTTAAAATGAACTAAAATTATTAAAATTTTTAACCAATAAATATTGATATAATTAAAATTAATTAAATTAATGTCACAATTTGAAATGAATTAAAATTATTTAAATTTTTATCCAATAAAAATTGATATAATTAAATTAATTAAATTAATGTCACAATTTGAAGAATTAAATTACTTAAATTATTATCCAATAAAAATTGATATAATAAAAATTAATTAAATTAATACACAATTTATAATGAATTAGAATTATTTTAATTATTATCCAATTAAAATTGGTATAATTATAATTATTTATAATTATTTATATATTATTTATATAATTATTTATATAATTATAAAATGATGATTGCTTGGTAGCAGCATTTATTATTTAAAACAATAAAATGATAATTTAAGCCTTTTGCTGCAAATAATGTATTTAATGAAAAAATTTTCGACTATACGATAGTCCTTGTCAGGAGATTGACAAAGACTATCGTATAGTCGAAAATTTTTTCATTAAATACATTATTTGCAGCAAAAGGCTTAAATTATCATTTTATTGTTTTATTTATATAATTATAATTATTTAAATTTATATCACAATTTGAAATGATTTAAATTATTTAATATATTATCTAATAAAAATTGATATAATTAAAATTAATTAAATTATTGTAACAATTTGAAATGAATTAAAATTATTTAAATTATTATTCAAAAAATGTCACAAATATTCGTATACTACAAAATTATGCTAAAATATATACTACTTATTAAAATTAATTCCGTTTTAAAATTAATCGTTTTTGAGTTTCTTTCTTTGAATTATTCACTTATTTTGTTAATTTTTCTACACCACCAAAACAATCTGATCTTTTGGATTTGTCCATATTGTTTTGAGCCTTTTCTCCTTTGTTTTTGGAAAAATTTTCCTTTTTTATTACAATTCGTCAAAATATTTATATCTACAATATGTTTATGGAACTCTTGGCGCCCATTAGGGAACTTAATAATACTAATTGCTGATAAGACTATTGGAATTAATGCACCCAATAACTTCATTTTTTGTTTATATATTATCTTTCTCATCAGACGTTGATTTTTAATGTTGACTAACAATAAAAGAGATATTTTATGTCTTTGCAATACTAAATTTTTAGCTTTAGCAATATTTACATTACCACGAACAACATTTATAATAATTTCAAGTAAATCATCAATAATAAATTATGGAAAAGCCTGTAAAATTGACATTTGTTTTATTTTTAGCCCTATTCAAGGGATTAAAATTTGGTAAACTGTGTTTAAATTTCATTATTACTATAATTATTTAATTGGATGTATTGTTTATAATTTAACCCATTTCTTAGTTTGTTTCTCAATTTTCTTACTTTTCTTTACAATAGGAATAAAAGCTGGAGAATAATTAAGGGTGAGAATCTCTTTCCTTTGACAACAATGTGCCATATAGTTTATTAAAATAAAATTTATATTTTTTAAATCTATGGAAATGAGGAGGGGTACATCGGATGATCGTACTGTAGGGAGAGACTATCTACCTACTCTCCATCTATGTAGAGTAATAATAGTTGTCACAATAGTTGGTTTTTTAACAATAATAAAAATCAAGTAGTATTGCTATGTAACAATGATGTTCATAATTTTCTCATGCAATACTATTCTAGTTCATTACCTGTTACCTAAAACGAAGTTGATTTCTAATGGCAAAAAGGAATATCGAACTATTTGTGAAGTATGGAATTAGTTCCACATCCATGCGGTAGGCAAAGGGATATATTAAAAACATTGCTCCTTTATCAGTAGTAGAGTGTAGACCCTAATTTTCGTTTAGTAATTCTCGAATTTTTCTTCCGACAACACTAAATGAATTGGTTTTTCTTTTTATATGACGTACTCTCATCAATCATTTATGATTAGTGCGAATTTTCGAAGCAAATTAAATCATTATTTTTTTAATTTTTTAGCCACCTGATATCGATTTTCACCTTCTTCCGCTTTGCAAGCCAATGTCACGCCTATCAAACTTGGAACCCACTTGTTTAATTAATGGTTTTAATTAATTAAAAAATTAATTTGTGATTTTTAAATAGCTTCATATAGGAACCCTTTAATAATTTATCAAATTCGTATTTCATATCTCATTTATCCTTTCTCCTCCTATAAATATTGATTTTTCCAGCTTTAATTAATTTTCCGAATTTTCCTAAAATTTAACATTTTTACGTACTGTACTTGATTTCTTGTTTCCTTAATGTTTATTAATTATCAGCTTTAGGTTTTGAAAAAAATTGTTCAAAGATAGATTAGATTACGGAGAACGAAATAATAGAAAAAGGTGATTGTAGAGGTTAGATTAACAAATAGAAGTCATTAATTTAATGACTAGATGGACTCAAGAAAGGGTGTGAAACTTCATAACTTTACTTTGAGCTTCAGATAAGGAAGTAAAAACTGTCATTAGGATTAAAAGGGATTATTTGCGTTATATTTGTCTATAGTGTTTGAAGGAAAATTTCATGTTTGAAGAAATATTAACCACATGTGAATATGGTTCGACCGACTATTGAATGTCGTTTGGCTGGTGTCAATAAAAGGTGAGTACTTTTATTACATTGGGCAAGATCCTGACAATCAGTGGCAATGGAAATTAACTCTCGATTATTAATCATTGTTTTTGAAACGATTCGGTTGTACAATATCCTATGTACTAATTATTTTGATTTTTTATATATATTTTTTTAAAAAACACAGAGTCAGAGAAAAACTGGCTATTATTTATTAATGAATGTAAATAAAGAGAAATTTGGTGTGACAGCAATGTAGAAAGTTAACTTCATCAAGTTGGCCAACCTTAAAGTATGTTAATGGGTTATGTGATAAAAGTTAATGATGTCATAACTAAATTTTTGTTTTATCGAATGATTGATAAAAAGTAACTATAAAGAATAATTATTGAGATTGAATGTATTTCATTGTAGGAAAGAAGTTTCAATTTTTTAGGCAAATCGAATTCGTTTAAACAATCAAACCAATCAAACCAATCAAGCAAATTCTTTATTTTTTTTTCAGTTACAAAAATATAAATAGACCAATCAAAAGATATATTTTCAGTAAAATGGACTATTTCGTGTTGACTCAAGGTATCCTACTATTTATGGCATTCTTTATTAATATCTCATTCGGCGTAGTTATCTTTTTCAACCCCCTCGAATCTCGGGTTACGTCCAATTTAATAGCCCATCAGAGTTTGATAGATGCTGGCTTATGTTTCATCAATTTATTGTTGAATACGATTCCACATCCGACTGTCCTATTGAATGACGTTTATGGTCAATTCGTCTGTCACGTATGGATCACTCAGTGGCTTTACTGGCATATCGTTCAAATGTCTGTACAAAACCTTGTTTGTATAGCTCTTGACCGATATGTTGCTGTGGTTAAAGCAGCGCTGTATCGAGAGAAACAGAAATTTGTGTTGATTTTTTCGTACGTCTATGTCTGGCTGTTTTCTTCAATTGTGGCTTTTCCGGTTGCTTTGCAGTCGGCGATTGTAAATAATTCTTGTCAGTCTATTTCTGTATTGAATTCAAGTTCATTAAACGCGTTTTTTTTCGCATATGCAATAATATGGTTTATTACTTGCTATTTTTTACCGACTCTGTTTTTTATTTTCGTTTATGGAAACATTGTGCAAATCATTAAGAAATTAAAATCGTCTGACGGTGACAGTTTGAGAACTAGATTCACAATATCTGCCTTTATTATCACTTTGTTTTTTGTTATTTTATTTTCTTATGATACCATTTATTATCTGTTAGGGAACATGAATGTAGTCAGCTATGTATTTGGGTCATCATTGCAAAAGGTCGGAGTTTTGTTAATTACGATGAACAGCTTTGTAAATCCTACCATTTACTTAGCCCTCATGAAAAATATGCGAATTCGATACGTGAAATTTTATTTGAAACTGTTCCACTGTCCGTTGGCTTTTACCAAAGAATTTCGAGAAGTCAGTGCGATGAATTCCAATGTTCAACATACGATATGAAATGCAATGAAATAAAAGAGAAATCAGAAATAAAAGATTCTTCGCCATTTTTATTAATATTTCTTCATATCAAATACAACTATAATAAAAATTTAGTTTTGTTTATTATTATTATTATTATTATTATTATTATTATTATTATTATTATTATTATTATTATTATTATTATTATTATTATTATTATTATTATTATTATTATTATTATTATTATTAAATTGATGATTGCTTGGTAGCAGCATTTATTATTTAAAACAATAAAATGATAATTTAAGCCTTTTGCTGCAAATAATGTATTTAATGAAAGAATTTAAATACATTAAATACATTATTTGCAGCAAAAGGCTTAAATTATCATTTTATTGTTTTATTATTATTATTATTATTATTATTATTATTATTATTATTTATTTTTTTTATTGATTATTATTGATTATTACTAATTATTAATAATTATTTTTATGCAGGAGGGAATGAGGATCGGGAGGGGTGGCGCCCTAACTGAATACCTGATACTGATCTGATAAAATTTGTGAAGCCGTCAATTTTGTGTAAATGAGAAATAAATGTATTCAATAAACCTCATTAACCTATGATAAGTAAAATTTATGGGAATGATTTATTTTTTATTGTTTTCCTTTATTAAATATCAGAAACAATGATTTCCTGATAAGCAAGTAATGGAAAATGAAAAATATTTTGATAGAATAATTGAAAAAATATACTATAAAGAAACTACTCATAAATTTTTTGGGCAACTTGAAAAACGCTGTGCAAGAAAATTAAAATTAAAAATGTTGATTTGTCTGAAATGAAATTGAATCCAAGTTATAAAGATTTTAAAAATTTCAAAAAAAATATTGTTAATTTAAATAATTAAAATTTTCAAAAATTGAATTTAATTTATATTTTTTCCCAAAAATATTAGTAGAATTTTTTTCAAATCAACAAAATACTTGTAGATTATATAAAAATAACTAAAATAGACAATTACTAATTAAAGCAAAATAACAATTTAAACTTAGGGAATTTGGAAAGAAATAAAAAACAAATATTTTCATAATTCTCTCATATTTAAAATTATGAAAATATTTGTTTTTATTTCTTTCCAATACTCACGAAAAACCATGCAATGGGATAAATCAACAGTGAAAATTGCTAGGGAAATTTAAAAGAAAATTTACCTAATTGTGGGGTGTGGGTGAAAAATTGATTAAAAAATTAATTTAGAAGTGTACCTTGTTTATTTTAATCAGATATTCGGGATTTTTCGTCGGTAACACTCATATGATCTCGATGTTTTATAACTGATGCAGTAATGTTTGAGTGCGCAATGAAGTCTGTATCAATGGTATGGCTTAAACTAATATTACTCTCTTTTATAGATTTTGCAACTGGATGCACTATAAATATTACACTATAGTATTACAATTTCATGTTAAGGTTTGGAATTTCTTTAAAAATATTGAAATGCAATGTCTTCTTCTACTAGACTTGGTGTCAATTCATCATTATATTTGAAGATCTTTGAAGATATGTTTTATTGTCTTAGGTTTTTTTTTATTTAAGGAAAATAAATTTTTAATTGGCTCCCTGTGTTTATGGTTATCAATTAATAATTTCCCGATAATATATTAAAACTTTATTAATATCTAAAAAACTGCAATTTATTGCAAAGTACTTTTACAATTTGATATGTATTACAAAGGAATAATATCACTGTCGAATTCTTTTTGCAATATGGTATAAAAGTATAGAGTAGCAGACTCATAATTATGAATTATTTAATGTGTCCCTGGGGAAATTTTTACCTATACCTGATTTCCGTTGACATTCAAGCTTCCTGCCCAATGTGTAAAATATAAATTTAAAGATATGAAGAGAAATTTATGATTTTTATCAATTTTTTTTAATTTTTTTTCGTTTTAGCGTTTTTCCCGAAACACTCAGTATGGCTTGCTCTACATTTTTTTCAACTCATGTTGTTTACATACCAATAAAGTTGAGGGAAAGTTTGTGAGTTAATTGTAGTGATAATCGTAAATAATGTTTAATAAAAGAAAAATATTCTACAACTTCCCGAATTGTAGTTGACAAACAATATTTAGATTGTCACGAGTTTTGTCGAAATTGAAATTAAAAACAAGTGCAAAATTCCATGTTGCATCATGTTTGCCTTTAATTACCTATGTTAACTTTTAATAAGCAAGCAGAGATATCATATAATCTGTCAGCTTATACGTTCGAATAATGAAACTAAATTTATTTTTAGAAAATAATTTAATGAAATATAATTAATATCAATTTTGTTTTTATGAGTTTAATGTCTTTTATCTTCGCTTTTTTTATGGGCTATCGATCAATATTTTGTTTTAAATTAAATACGAATTTCCGGCAGTTTTTTTTCAATGTTTGAAAGATATTTGAAAAGGTTTTAGTTGATTTGATAAATATGAAACAAAATAGTGATAAAAATCGCCACTCGTACATCTTTTTCACTATATATTTCGATAGCATTACTATCATAGGTTACCTACATACACGATGGATGAATAACTTTACAATATTGATAATTTATAAACAAAGTACTAAATCTATAAATTATAAAATTATAAAGAACAATTTTAAATAATTATTTAAAAAAACAAAATATATTATTTTAATTATTTTTTTAACATAACTATTATTTAATATACATCAACATACAAAAACTTAATTAAAAACATTCAACACACACGTATTTACCGCATTCTGCACGTTGATTTTTTGATTAAAAGTTCTTATCAATAATGCTTCGCATATCACACGTTCAAAACAATTATGATCCTTAATATTGGACACTCCCTTCGGTCGACAATGTTCTTGCACTCGAGTACAGAGATGACTGAAAGTCTTTCCAATGTATGTGGCATTACACCCATTACATGTGAATTGATAAACGAGATCCGAACACAACCCAGCCGGAGTTTGAGATTTA
>CAUHTR010008161.1:50061-139449 GCA_959609185.1 Schmidtea polychroa | reverse complement strand
AATTTGATAAATTCCTCTTCACCATCACCTTGAAGGTTTGATAGTCAAAATCGCTCTGTTAAAGTTGGGAGTGTGACAGATTTATTTGTGGGGAAATTTGACACTTCATTTATGAAATTTACATTTGATAAATAGTTCATAAGGAAGTCGAGAAAAGGAAAACCAATACTTTCAACTTTAGGACGGTCACCCATTTGAGTACTAACGAGACCTTTACCTGCTGCAGTTTCAATATAGTGAAAATTTGATAATTCCTCTTCACCATCACCTTGAAGGTTTGATAGTCAAAAATCGCTCTGTTAAAGTTGGGAGTGTGACAGATTTATTTGTGGGGAAATTTGACACTTCATTTATGAAATTTACATTTGATGAATAGTTCATAAGGAAGTCGAGAAAAGGAAAACCAATACTTTCAACTTTAGGACGGTCACCCATTTGAGTACTAACGAGACCTTTACCTGCTGCAGTTTCAATAATAGTGAAAATTTGATAAATTCCTCTTCACCATCACCTTGAAGGTTTGATAGTCAAAAATCGCTCTGTTAAAGTTGGGAGTGTGACAGATTTATTTGTGGGGAAATTTGACACTTCATTTATGAAATTTACATTTGATGAATAGTTCATAAGGAAGTCGAGAAAAGGAAAACCAATACTTTCAACTTTAGGACGGTCACCCATTTGAGTACTAACGAGACCTTTACCTGCTGCAGTTTCAATAATAGTGAAAATTTGATAAATTCCTCTTCACCATCACCTTGAAGGTTTGATAGTCAAAAATCGCTCTGTTAAAGTTGGGAGTGTGACAGATTTATTTGTGGGGAAATTTGACACTTCATTTATGAAATTTACATTTGATGAATAGTTCATAAGGAAGTCGAGAAAGGAAAACCAATACTTTCAACTTTAGGACGGTCACCCATTTGAGTACTAACGAGACCTTTACCTGCTGCAGTTTCAATAATAGTGAAAATTTGAATAATTCCTCTTCACCATCACCTTGAAGGTTTGATAGTCAAAAATCGCTCTGTTAAAGTTGGGAGTGTGACAGATTTATTTGTGGGGAAATTTGACACTTCATTTATGAAATTTACATTTGATGAATAGTTCATAAGGAAGTCGAGAAAAGGAAAACCAATACTTTTCAACTTTAGGACGGTCACCCATTTGAGTACTAACGAGACCTTTACCTGCTGCAGTTTCAATAATAGTGAAAATTTGATAAATTCCTCTTCACCATCACCTTGAAGGTTGATAGTCAAAAATCGCTCTGTTAAAGTTGGGAGTGTGACAGATTTATTTGTGGGGAAATTTGACACTTCATTTATGAAATTTACATTTGATGAATAGTTCATAAGGAAGTCGAGAAAAGGAAAACCAATACTTTCAACTTTAGGACGGTCACCCATTTGAGTACTAACGAGACCTTTACCTGCTGCAGTTTCAATAATAGTGAAAATTTGATAAATTCCTCTTCACCATCACCTTGAAGGTTTGATAGTCAAAAATCGCTCTGTTAAAGTTGGGAGTGTGACAGATTTATTTGTGGGGAAATTTGACACTTCATTTATGAAATTTACATTTGATGAATAGTTCATAAGGAAGTCGAGAAAAGGAAAACCAATACTTTCAACTTTAGGACGGTCACCCATTTGAGTACTAACGAGACCTTTACCTGCTGCAGTTTCAATTATAGTGAAAATTTGATAAATTCCTCTTCACCATCACCTTGAAGGTTTGATAGTCAAAAATCGCTCTGTTAAAGTTGGGAGTGTGACAGATTTATTTGTGGGGAAATTTGACACTTCATTTATGAAATTTACATTTGATGAATAGTTCATAAGGAAGTCGAGAAAAGGAAAACCAATACTTTCAACTTTAGGACGGTCACCCATTTGAGTACTAACGAGACCTTTACCTGCTGCAGTTTCAATGATAGTGAAAATTTGATAAATTCCTCTTCACCATCACCTTGAAGGTTTGATAGTCAAAAATCGCTCTGTTAAAGTTGGGAGTGTGACAGATTTATTTGTGGGGAAATTTGACACTTCATTTATGAAATTTACATTTGATGAATAGTTCATAAAGGAAGTCGAGAAAAGGAAAACCAATACTTTCAACTTTAGGACGGTCACCCATTTGAGTACTAACGAGACCTTTACCTGCTGCAGTTTCAATAATAGTGAAAATTTGATAAATTCCTCTTCACCATCACCTTGAAGGTTTGATAGTCAAAAATCGCTCTGTTAAAGTTGGGAGTGTGACAGATTTATTTGTGGGGAAATTTGACACTTCATTTATGAAATTTACATTTGATGAATAGTTCATAAGGAAGTCGAGAAAAGGAAAACCAATACTTTCAACTTTAGGACGGTCACCCATTTGAGTACTAACGAGACCTTTACCTGCTGCAGTTTCAATAATAGTGAAAATTTGATAAATTCCTCTTCACCATCACCTTGAAGGTTTGATAGTCAAAAATCGCTCTGTTAAAGTTGGGAGTGTGACAGATTTATTTGTGGGGAAATTTGACACTTCATTTATGAAATTTACATTTGATGAATAGTTCATAAGGAAGTCGAGAAAAGGAAAACCAATACTTTCAACTTTAGGACGGTCACCCATTTGAGTACTAACGAGACCTTTACCTGCTGCAGTTTCAATAATAGTGAAAATTTGATAAATTCCTCTTCACCATCACCTTGAAGGTTTGATAGTCAAAAATCGCTCTGTTAAAGTTGGGAGTGTGACAGATTTATTTGTGGGGAAATTTGACACTTCATTTATGAAATTTACATTTGATGAATAGTTCATAAGGAAGTCGAGAAAAGGAAAACCAATACTTTCAACTTTAGGACGGTCACCCATTTGAGTACTAACGAGACCTTTACCTGCTGCAGTTTCAATAATAGTGAAAATTTGATAATTCCTCTTCACCATCACCTTGAAGGTTTGATAGTCAAAAATCGCTCTGTTAAAGTTGGGAGTGTGACAGATTTATTTGTGGGGAAATTTGACACTTCATTTATGAAATTTACATTTGATGAATAGTTCATAAGGAAGTCGAGAAAAGGAAAACCAATACTTTCAACTTTAGGACGGTCACCCATTTGAGTACTAACGAGACCTTTACCTGCTGCAGTTTCAATAATAGTGAAAATTTGATAAATTCCCTCTTCACCATCACCTTGAAGGTTTGATAGTCAAAAATCGCTCTGTTAAAGTTGGGAGTGTGACAGATTTATTTGTGGGAAATTTGACACTTCATTTATGAAATTTACATTTGATGAATAGTTCATAAGGAAGTCGAGAAAAGGAAAACCAATACTTTCAACTTTAGGACGGTCACCCATTTGAGTACTAACGAGACCTTTACCTGCTGCAGTTTCAATAATAGTGAAAATTTGATAAATTCCTCTTCACCATCACCTTGAAGGTTTGATAGTCAAAAATCGCTCTGTTAAAGTTGGGAGTGTGACAGATTTATTTGTGGGGAAATTTGACACTTCATTTATGAAATTTACATTTGATGAATAGTTCATAAGGAAGTCGAGAAAAGGAAAACCAATACTTTCAACTTTAGGACGGTCACCCATTTGAGTACTAACGAGACCTTTACCTGCTGCAGTTTCAATGATAGTGAAAATTTGATAAATTCCTCTTCACCATCACCTTGAAGGTTTGATAGTCAAAAATCGCTCTGTTAAAGTTGGGAGTGTGACAGATTTATTTGTGGGGAAATTTGACACTTCATTTATGAAATTTACATTTGATGAATAGTTCATAAGGAAGTCGAGAAAAGGAAAACCAATACTTTCAACTTTAGGACGGTCACCCATTTGAGTACTAACGAGACCTTTACCTGCTGCAGTTTCAATAATAGTGAAAATTTGATAATTCCTCTTCACCATCACCTTGAAGGTTTGATAGTCAAAAATCGCTCTGTTAAAGTTGGGAGTGTGACAGATTTATTTGTGGGGAAATTTGACACTTCATTTATGAAATTTACATTTGATGAAATAGTTCATAAGGAAGTCGAGAAAAGGAAAACCAATACTTTCAACTTTAGGACGGTCACCCATTTGAGTACTAACGAGACCTTTACCTGCTGCAGTTTCAATAATAGTGAAAATTTGATAATTCCTCTTCACCATCACCTTGAAGGTTTGATAGTCAAAAATCGCTCTGTTAAAGTTGGGAGTGTGACAGATTTATTTGTGGGGAAATTTGACACTTCATTTATGAAATTTACATTTGATGAATAGTTCATAAGGAAGTCGAGAAAAGGAAAACCAATACTTTCAACTTTAGGACGGTCACCCATTTGAGTACTAACGAGACCTTTACCTGCTGCAGTTTCAATAATAGTGAAAATTTGATAAATTCCTCTTCACCATCACCTTGAAGGTTTGATAGTCAAAAATCGCTCTGTTAAAGTTGGGAGTGTGACAGATTTATTTGTGGGGAAATTTGACACTTCATTTATGAAATTTACATTTGATGAATAGTTCATAAGGAAGTCGAGAAAAGGAAAACCAATACTTTCAACTTTAGGACGGTCACCCATTTGAGTACTAACGAGACCTTTACCTGCTGCAGTTTCAATAATAGTGAAAATTTGATAAATTCCTCTTCACCATCACCTTGAAGGTTTGATAGTCAAAAATCGCTCTGTTAAAGTTGGGAGTGTGACAGATTTATTTGTGGGGAAATTTGACACTTCATTTATGAAATTTACATTTGATGAATAGTTCATAAGGAAGTCGAGAAAAGGAAAACCAATACTTTCAACTTTAGGACGGTCACCCATTTGAGTACTAACGAGACCTTTACCTGCTGCAGTTTCAATATAGTGAAAATTTGATAAATTCCTCTTCACCATCACCTTGAAGGTTTGATAGTCAAAATCGCTCTGTTAAAGTTGGGAGTGTGACAGATTTATTTGTGGGGAAATTTGACACTTCATTTATGAAATTTACATTTGATGAATAGTTCATAAGGAAGTCGAGAAAAGGAAAACCAATACTTTCAACTTTAGGACGGTCACCCATTTGAGTACTAACGAGACCTTTACCTGCTGCAGTTTCAATAATAGTGAAAATTTGATAAATTCCTCTTCACCATCACCTTGAAGGTTTGATAGTCAAAATCGCTCTGTTAAAGTTGGGAGTGTGACAGATTTATTTGTGGGGAAATTTGACACTTCATTTATGAAATTTACATTTGATGAATAGTTCATAAGGAAGTCGAGAAAAGGAAAACCAATACTTTCAACTTTAGGACGGTCACCCATTTGAGTACTAACGAGACCTTTACCTGCATGCAGTTTCAATGATAGTGAAAATTTGATAAATTCCTCTTCACCATCACCTTGAAGGTTTGATAGTCAAAAATCGCTCTGTTAAAGTTGGGAGTGTGACAGATTTATTTGTGGGGAAATTTGACACTTCATTTATGAAATTTACATTTGATGAATAGTTCATAAGGAAGTCGAGAAAAGGAAAACCAATACTTTCAACTTTAGGACGGTCACCCATTTGAGTACTAACGAGACCTTTACCTGCTGCAGTTTCAATAATAGTGAAAATTTGATAAATTCCTCTTCACCATCACCTTGAAGGTTTGATAGTCAAAATCGCTCTGTTAAAGTTGGGAGTGTGACAGATTTATTTGTGGGGAAATTTGACACTTCATTTATGAAATTTACATTTGATGAATAGTTCATAAGGAAGTCGAGAAAAGGAAAACCAATACTTTCAACTTTAGGACGGTCACCCATTTGAGTACTAACGAGACCTTTACCTGCTGCAGTTTCAATATAGTGAAAATTTGATAAATTCCTCTTCACCATCACCTTGAAGGTTTGATAGTCAAAAATCGCTCTGTTAAAGTTGGGAGTGTGACAGATTTATTTGTGGGGAAATTTGACACTTCATTTATGAAATTTACATTTGATGAATAGTTCATAAGGAAGTCGAGAAAAGGAAAACCAATACTTTCAACTTTAGGACGGTCACCCATTTGAGTACTAACGAGACCTTTACCTGCTGCAGTTTCAATAATAGTGAAAATTTGATAAATTCCTCTTCACCATCACCTTGAAGGTTTGATAGTCAAAAATCGCTCTGTTAAAGTTGGGAGTGTGACAGATTTATTTGTGGGGAAATTTGACACTTCATTTATGAAATTTACATTTGATGAATAGTTCATAAGGAAGTCGAGAAAAGGAAAACCAATACTTTCAACTTTAGGACGGTCACCCATTTGAGTACTAACGAGACCTTTACCTGCTGCAGTTTCAATAATAGTGAAAATTTGAATAATTCCTCTTCACCATCACCTTGAAGGTTTGATAGTCAAAAATCGCTCTGTTAAAGTTGGGAGTGTGACAGATTTATTTGTGGGGAAATTTGACACTTCATTTATGAAATTTACATTTGATGAATAGTTCATAAGGAAGTCGAGAAAAGGAAAACCAATACTTTCAACTTTAGGACGGTCACCCATTTGAGTACTAACGAGACCTTTACCTGCTGCAGTTTCAATAATAGTGAAAATTTGATTAATTCCTCTTCACCATCACCTTGAAGGTTTGATAGTCAAAAATCGCTCTGTTAAAGTTGGGAGTGTGACAGATTTATTTGTGGGGAAATTTGACACTTCATTTATGAAATTTACATTTGATGAATAGTTCATAAGGAAGTCGAGAAAAGGAAAACCAATACTTTCAACTTTAGGACGGTCACCCATTTGAGTACTAACGAGACCTTTACCTGCTGCAGTTTCAATAATAGTGAAAATTTGATAAATTCCTCTTCACCATCACCTTGAAGGTTTGATAGTCAAAAATCGCTCTGTTAAAGTTGGGAGTGTGACAGATTTATTTGTGGGGAAATTTGACACTTCATTTATGAAATTTACATTTGATGAATAGTTCATAAGGAAGTCGAGAAAAGGAAAACCAATACTTTCAACTTTAGGACGGTCACCCATTTGAGTACTAACGAGACCTTTACCTGCTGCAGTTTCAATAATAGTGAAAATTTGATAAATTCCTCTTCACCATCACCTTGAAGGTTTGATAGTCAAAATCGCTCTGTTAAAGTTGGGAGTGTGACAGATTTATTTGTGGGGAAATTTGACACTTCATTTATGAAATTTACATTTGATGAATAGTTCATAAGGAAGTCGAGAAAAGGAAAACCAATACTTTCAACTTTAGGACGGTCACCCATTTGAGTACTAACGAGACCTTTACCTGCTGCAGTTTCAATAATAGTGAAAATTTGATAAATTCCTCTTCACCATCACCTTGAAGGTTTGATAGTCAAAAATCGCTCTGTTAAAGTTGGGAGTGTGACAGATTTATTTGTGGGGAAATTTGACACTTCATTTATGAAATTTACATTTGATAATAGTTCATAAGGAAGTCGAGAAAAGGAAAACCAATACTTTCAACTTTAGGACGGTCACCCATTTGAGTACTAACGAGACCTTTACCTGCTGCAGTTTCAATAATAGTGAAAATTTGATAAATTCCTCTTCACCATCACCTTGAAGGTTTGATAGTCAAAAATCGCTCTGTTAAAGTTGGGAGTGTGACAGATTTATTTGTGGGGAAATTTGACACTTCATTTATGAAATTTACATTTGATGAAATAGTTCATAAGGAAGTCGAGAAAAGGAAAACCAATACTTTCAACTTTAGGACGGTCACCCATTTGAGTACTAACGAGACCTTTACCTGCTGCAGTTTCAATAATAGTGAAAATTTGATAAATTCCTCTTCACCATCACCTTGAAGGTTTGATAGTCAAAAATCGCTCTGTTAAAGTTGGGAGTGTGACAGATTTATTTGTGGGGAAATTTGACACTTCATTTATGAAATTTACATTTGATGAATAGTTCATAAGGAAGTCGAGAAAAGGAAAACCAATACTTTCAACTTTAGGACGGTCACCCATTGAGTACTAACGAGACCTTTACCTGCTGCAGTTTCAATGATAGTGAAAATTTGATAAATTCCTCTTCACCATCACCTTGAAGGTTTGATAGTCAAAAATCGCTCTGTTAAAGTTGGGAGTGTGACAGATTTATTTGTGGGGAAATTTGACACTTCATTTATGAAATTTACATTTGATGAATAGTTCATAAGGAAGTCGAGAAAAGGAAAACCAATACTTTCAACTTTAGGACGGTCACCCATTTGAGTACTAACGAGACCTTTACCTGCTGCAGTTTCAATGATAGTGAAAATTTGATAAATTCCTCTTCACCATCACCTTGAAGGTTTGATAGTCAAAAATCGCTCTGTTAAAGTTGGGAGTGTGACAGATTTATTTGTGGGGAAATTTGACACTTCATTTATGAAATTTACATTTGATGAATAGTTCATAAGGAAGTCGAGAAAAGGAAAACCAATACTTTCAACTTTAGGACGGTCACCCATTTGAGTACTAACGAGACCTTTACCTGCTGCAGTTTCAATAATAGTGAAAATTTGATAAATTCCTCTTCACCATCACCTTGAAGGTTTGATAGTCAAAATCGCTCTGTTAAAGTTGGGAGTGTGACAGATTTATTTGTGGGGAAATTTGACACTTCATTTATGAAATTTACATTTGATGAATAGTTCATAAGGAAGTCGAGAAAAGGAAAACCAATACTTTCAACTTTAGGACGGTCACCCATTTGAGTACTAACGAGACCTTTACCTGCTGCAGTTTCAATAATAGTGAAAATTTGATAAATTCCTCTTCACCATCACCTTGAAGGTTTGATAGTCAAAAATCGCTCTGTTAAAGTTGGGAGTGTGACAGATTTATTTGTGGGGAAATTTGACACTTCATTTATGAAATTTACATTTGATAATAGTTCATAAGGAAGTCGAGAAAAGGAAAACCAATACTTTCAACTTTAGGACGGTCACCCATTTGAGTACTAACGAGACCTTTACCTGCTGCAGTTTCAATAATAGTGAAAATTTGATAAATTCCTCTTCACCATCACCTTGAAGGTTTGATAGTCAAAAATCGCTCTGTTAAAGTTGGGAGTGTGACAGATTTATTTGTGGGGAAATTTGACACTTCATTTATGAAATTTACATTTGATAAATAGTTCATAAGGAAGTCGAGAAAAGGAAAACCAATACTTTCAACTTTAGGACGGTCACCCATTTGAGTACTAACGAGACCTTTACCTGCTGCAGTTTCAATAATAGTGAAAATTTGATAAATTCCTCTTCACCATCACCTTGAAGGTTTGATAGTCAAAAATCGCTCTGTTAAAGTTGGGAGTGTGACAGATTTATTTGTGGGGAAATTTGACACTTCATTTATGAAATTTACATTTGATGAATAGTTCATAAGGAAGTCGAGAAAAGGAAAACCAATACTTTCAACTTTAGGACGGTCACCCATTTGAGTACTAACGAGACCTTTACCTGCTGCAGTTTCAATAATAGTGAAAATTTGATAAATTCCTCTTCACCATCACCTTGAAGGTTTGATAGTCAAAAATCGCTCTGTTAAAGTTGGGAGTGTGACAGATTTATTTGTGGGGAAATTTGACACTTCATTTATGAAATTTACATTTGATGAATAGTTCATAAGGAAGTCGAGAAAAGGAAAACCAATACTTTCAAC
Organism: Schmidtea polychroa; assembly: GCA_959609185.1. Lineage (NCBI taxonomy): Eukaryota > Metazoa > Platyhelminthes > Tricladida > Dugesiidae > Schmidtea > Schmidtea polychroa. Next base: position 129,808 of record CAUHTR010008161.1, on the reverse strand, counting down.
TTTAGGACGGTCACCCATTTGAGTACTAACGAGACCTTTACCTGCTGCAGTTTCAATAATAGTGAAAATTTGATAAATTCCTCTTCACCATCACCTTGAAGGTTTGATAGTCAAAAATCGCTCTGTTAAAGTTGGGAGTGTGACAGATTTATTTGTGGGGAAATTTGACACTTCATTTATGAAATTTACATTTGATAAATAGTTCATAAGGAAGTCGAGAAAAGGAAAACCAATACTTTCAACTTTAGGACGGTCACCCATTTGAGTACTAACGAGACCTTTACCTGCTGCAGTTTCAATAATAGTGAAAATTTGATAAATTCCTCTTCACCATCACCTTGAAGGTTTGATAGTCAAAATCGCTCTGTTAAAGTTGGGAGTGTGACAGATTTATTTGTGGGGAAATTTGACACTTCATTTATGAAATTTACATTTGATGAATAGTTCATAAGGAAGTCGAGAAAAGGAAAACCAATACTTTCAACTTTAGGACGGTCACCCATTTGAGTACTAACGAGACCTTTACCTGCTGCAGTTTCAATAATAGTGAAAATTTGATAAATTCCTCTTCACCATCACCTTGAAGGTTTGATAGTCAAAAATCGCTCTGTTAAAGTTGGGAGTGTGACAGATTTATTTGTGGGGAAATTTGACACTTCATTTATGAAATTTACATTTGATAATAGTTCATAAGGAAGTCGAGAAAAGGAAAACCAATACTTTCAACTTTAGGACGGTCACCCATTTGAGTACTAACGAGACCTTTACCTGCTGCAGTTTCAATAATAGTGAAAATTTGATAAATTCCTCTTCACCATCACCTTGAAGGTTTGATAGTCAAAAATCGCTCTGTTAAAGTTGGGAGTGTGACAGATTTATTTGTGGGGAAATTTGACACTTCATTTATGAAATTTACATTTGATGAATAGTTCATAAGGAAGTCGAGAAAAGGAAAACCAATACTTTCAACTTTAGGACGGTCACCCATTTGAGTACTAACGAGACCTTTACCTGCTGCAGTTTCAATAATAGTGAAAATTTGATAAATTCCTCTTCACCATCACCTTGAAGGTTTGATAGTCAAAAATCGCTCTGTTAAAGTTGGGAGTGTGACAGATTTATTTGTGGGGAAATTTGACACTTCATTTATGAAATTTACATTTGATGAATAGTTCATAAGGAAGTCGAGAAAAGGAAAACCAATACTTTCAACTTTAGGACGGTCACCCATTTGAGTACTAACGAGACCTTTACCTGCTGCAGTTTCAATAATAGTGAAAATTTGATAAATTCCTCTTCACCATCACCTTGAAGGTTTGATAGTCAAAAATCGCTCTGTTAAAGTTGGGAGTGTGACAGATTTATTTGTGGGGAAATTTGACACTTCATTTATGAAATTTACATTTGATGAATAGTTCATAAGGAAGTCGAGAAAAGGAAAACCAATACTTTCAACTTTAGGACGGTCACCCATTTGAGTACTAACGAGACCTTTACCTGCATGCAGTTTCAATGAATAGTGAAAATTTGATAAATTCCTCTTCACCATCACCTTGAAGGTTTGATAGTCAAAAATCGCTCTGTTAAAGTTGGGAGTGTGACAGATTTATTTGTGGGGAAATTTGACACTTCATTTATGAAATTTACATTTGATGAATAGTTCATAAGGAAGTCGAGAAAAGGAAAACCAATACTTTCAACTTTAGGACGGTCACCCATTTGAGTACTAACGAGACCTTTACCTGCTGCAGTTTCAATAATAGTGAAAATTTGATAAATTCCTCTTCACCATCACCTTGAAGGTTTGATAGTCAAAAATCGCTCTGTTAAAGTTGGGAGTGTGACAGATTTATTTGTGGGGAAATTTGACACTTCATTTATGAAATTTACATTTGATGAATAGTTCAAAAGGAAGTCGAGAAAAGGAAAACCAATACTTTCAACTTTAGGACGGTCACCCATTTGAGTACTAACGAGACCTTTACCTGCTGCAGTTTCAATAATAGTGAAAATTTGATAAATTCCTCTTCACCATCACCTTGAAGGTTTGATAGTCAAAAATCGCTCTGTTAAAGTTGGGAGTGTGACAGATTTATTTGTGGGGAAATTTGACACTTCATTTATGAAATTTACATTTGATGAAATAGTTCATAAGGAAGTCGAGAAAAGGAAAACCAATACTTTCAACTTTAGGACGGTCACCCATTTGAGTACTAACGAGACCTTTACCTGCTGCAGTTTCAATAATAGTGAAAATTTGATAATTCCTCTTCACCATCACCTTGAAGGTTTGATAGTCAAAAATCGCTCTGTTAAAGTTGGGAGTGTGACAGATTTATTTGTGGGGAATTTGACACTTCATTTATGAAATTTACATTTGATGAATAGTTCATAAGGAAGTCGAGAAAAGGAAAACCAATACTTTCAACTTTAGGACGGTCACCCATTTGAGTACTAACGAGACCTTTACCTGCTGCAGTTTCAATAATAGTGAAAATTTGATAAATTCCTCTTCACCATCACCTTGAAGGTTTGATAGTCAAAAATCGCTCTGTTAAAGTTGGGAGTGTGACAGATTTATTTGTGGGGAAATTTGACACTTCATTTATGAAATTTACATTTGATGAATAGTTCATAAGGAAGTCGAGAAAAGGAAAACCAATACTTTCAACTTTAGGACGGTCACCCATTTGAGTACTAACGAGACCTTTACCTGCTGCAGTTTCAATAATAGTGAAAATTTGATAAATTCCTCTTCACCATCACCTTGAAGGTTTGATAGTCAAAAATCGCTCTGTTAAAGTTGGGAGTGTGACAGATTTATTTGTGGGGAAATTTGACACTTCATTTATGAAATTTACATTTGATGAAATAGTTCATAAGGAAGTCGAGAAAAGGAAAACCAATACTTTCAACTTTAGGACGGTCACCCATTTGAGTACTAACGAGACCTTTACCTGCTGCAGTTTCAATAATAGTGAAAATTTGATAAATTCCTCTTCACCATCACCTTGAAGGTTTGATAGTCAAAAATCGCTCTGTTAAAGTTGGGAGTGTGACAGATTTATTTGTGGGGAAATTTGACACTTCATTTATGAAATTTACATTTGATGAATAGTTCATAAGGAAGTCGAGAAAAGGAAAACCAATACTTTCAACTTTAGGACGGTCACCCATTTGAGTACTAACGAGACCTTTACCTGCTGCAGTTTCAATAATAGTGAAAATTTGATAAATTCCTCTTCACCATCACCTTGAAGGTTTGATAGTCAAAAATCGCTCTGTTAAAGTTGGGAGTGTGACAGATTTATTTGTGGGGAAATTTGACACTTCATTTATGAAATTTACATTTGATGAATAGTTCATAAGGAAGTCGAGAAAAGGAAAACCAATACTTTCAACTTTAGGACGGTCACCCATTTGAGTACTAACGAGACCTTTACCTGCTGCAGTTTCAATAGATAGTGAAAATTTGATAAATTCCTCTTCACCATCACCTTGAAGGTTTGATAGTCAAAAATCGCTCTGTTAAAGTTGGGAGTGTGACAGATTTATTTGTGGGGAAATTTGACACTTCATTTATGAAATTTACATTTGATGAATAGTTCATAAGGAAGTCGAGAAAAGGAAAACCAATACTTTCAACTTTAGGACGGTCACCCATTTGAGTACTAACGAGACCTTTACCTGCTGCAGTTTCAATAATAGTGAAAATTTGATAAATTCCTCTTCACCATCACCTTGAAGGTTTGATAGTCAAAAATCGCCTCTGTTAAAGTTGGGAGTGTGACAGATTTATTTGTGGGGAAATTTGACACTTCATTTATGAAATTTACATTTGATGAATAGTTCATAAGGAAGTCGAGAAAAGGAAAACCAATACTTTCAACTTTAGGACGGTCACCCATTTGAGTACTAACGAGACCTTTACCTGCTGCAGTTTCAATAATAGTGAAAATTTGATAAATTCCTCTTCACCATCACCTTGAAGGTTTGATAGTCAAAAATCGCTCTGTTAAAGTTGGGAGTGTGACAGATTTATTTGTGGGGAAATTTGACACTTCATTTATGAAATTTACATTTGATGAATAGTTCATAAGGAAGTCGAGAAAAGGAAAACCAATACTTTCAACTTTAGGACGGTCACCCATTTGAGTACTAACGAGACCTTTACCTGCTGCAGTTTCAATGATAGTGAAAATTTGATAAATTCCTCTTCACCATCACCTTGAAGGTTTGATAGTCAAAAATCGCTCTGTTAAAGTTGGGAGTGTGACAGATTTATTTGTGGGGAAATTTGACACTTCATTTATGAAATTTACATTTGATGAATAGTTCATAAGGAAGTCGAGAAAAGGAAAACCAATACTTTCAACTTTAGGACGGTCACCCATTTGAGTACTAACGAGACCTTTACCTGCTGCAGTTTCAATAATAGTGAAAATTTGATAAATTCCTCTTCACCATCACCTTGAAGGTTTGATAGTCAAAAATCGCTCTGTTAAAGTTGGGAGTGTGACAGATTTATTTGTGGGGAAATTTGACACTTCATTTATGAAATTTACATTTGATAAATAGTTCATAAGGAAGTCGAGAAAAGGAAAACCAATACTTTCAACTTTAGGACGGTCACCCATTTGAGTACTAACGAGACCTTTACCTGCTGCAGTTTCAATAATAGTGAAAATTTGATAAATTCCTCTTCACCATCACCTTGAAGGTTTGATAGTCAAAAATCGCTCTGTTAAAGTTGGGAGTGTGACAGATTTATTTGTGGGGAAATTTGACACTTCATTTATGAAATTTACATTTGATGAATAGTTCATAAGGAAGTCGAGAAAAGGAAAACCAATACTTTCAACTTTAGGACGGTCACCCATTTGAGTACTAACGAGACCTTTACCTGCTGCAGTTTCAATAATAGTGAAAATTTGATAAATTCCTCTTCACCATCACCTTGAAGGTTTGATAGTCAAAAATCGCTCTGTTAAAGTTGGGAGTGTGACAGATTTATTTGTGGGGAAATTTGACACTTCATTTATGAAATTTACATTTGATGAATAGTTCATAAGGAAGTCGAGAAAAGGAAAACCAATACTTTCAACTTTAGGACGGTCACCCATTTGAGTACTAACGAGACCTTTACCTGCTGCAGTTTCAATAATAGTGAAAATTTGATAAATTCCTCTTCACCATCACCTTGAAGGTTTGATAGTCAAAAATCGCTCTGTTAAAGTTGGGAGTGTGACAGATTTATTTGTGGGGAAATTTGACACTTCATTTATGAAATTTACATTTGATGAATAGTTCATAAGGAAGTCGAGAAAAGGAAAACCAATACTTTCAACTTTAGGACGGTCACCCATTTGAGTACTAACGAGACCTTTACCTGCTGCAGTTTCAATAATAGTGAAAATTTGATAAATTCCTCTTCACCATCACCTTGAAGGTTTGATAGTCAAAAATCGCTCTGTTAAAGTTGGGAGTGTGACAGATTTATTTGTGGGGAAATTTGACACTTCATTTATGAAATTTACATTTGATGAATAGTTCATAAGGAAGTCGAGAAAAGGAAAACCAATACTTTCAACTTTAGGACGGTCACCCATTTGAGTACTAACGAGACCTTTACCTGCTGCAGTTTCAATAATAGTGAAAATTTGATAAATTCCTCTTCACCATCACCTTGAAGGTTTGATAGTCAAAAATCGCTCTGTTAAAGTTGGGAGTGTGACAGATTTATTTGTGGGGAAATTTGACACTTCATTTATGAAATTTACATTTGATGAATAGTTCATAAGGAAGTCGAGAAAAGGAAAACCAATACTTTCAACTTTAGGACGGTCACCCATTTGAGTACTAACGAGACCTTTACCTGCTGCAGTTTCAATAATAGTGAAAATTTGATAAATTCCTCTTCACCATCACCTTGAAGGTTTGATAGTCAAAAATCGCTCTGTTAAAGTTGGGAGTGTGACAGATTTATTTGTGGGGAAATTTGACACTTCATTTATGAAATTTACATTTGATGAATAGTTCATAAGGAAGTCGAGAAAAGGAAAACCAATACTTTCAACTTTAGGACGGTCACCCATTTGAGTACTAACGAGACCTTTACCTGCTGCAGTTTCAATAATAGTGAAAATTTGATAAATTCCTCTTCACCATCACCTTGAAGGTTTGATAGTCAAAAATCGCTCTGTTAAAGTTGGGAGTGTGACAGATTTATTTGTGGGGAAATTTGACACTTCATTTATGAAATTTACATTTGATGAATAGTTCATAAGGAAGTCGAGAAAAGGAAAACCAATACTTTCAACTTTAGGACGGTCACCCATTTGAGTACTAACGAGACCTTTACCTGCTGCAGTTTCAATATAGTGAAAATTTGATAAATTCCTCTTCACCATCACCTTGAAGGTTTGATAGTCAAAATCGCTCTGTTAAAGTTGGGAGTGTGACAGATTTATTTGTGGGGAAATTTGACACTTCATTTATGAAATTTACATTTGATGAATAGTTCATAAGGAAGTCGAGAAAAGGAAAACCAATACTTTCAACTTTAGGACGGTCACCCATTTGAGTACTAACGAGACCTTTACCTGCTGCAGTTTCAATAATAGTGAAAATTTGATAAATTCCTCTTCACCATCACCTTGAAGGTTTGATAGTCAAAAATCGCTCTGTTAAAGTTGGGAGTGTGACAGATTTATTTGTGGGGAAATTTGACACTTCATTTATGAAATTTACATTTGATGAATAGTTCATAAGGAAGTCGAGAAAAGGAAAACCAATACTTTCAACTTTAGGACGGTCACCCATTTGAGTACTAACGAGACCTTTACCTGCTGCAGTTTCAATAATAGTGAAAATTTGATAAATTCCTCTTCACCATCACCTTGAAGGTTTGATAGTCAAAAATCGCTCTGTTAAAGTTGGGAGTGTGACAGATTTATTTGTGGGGAAATTTGACACTTCATTTATGAAATTTACATTTGATGAATAGTTCATAAGGAAGTCGAGAAAAGGAAAACCAATACTTTCAACTTTAGGACGGTCACCCATTTGAGTACTAACGAGACCTTTACCTGCTGCAGTTTCAATAATAGTGAAAATTTGATAAATTCCTCTTCACCATCACCTTGAAGGTTTGATAGTCAAAAATCGCTCTGTTAAAGTTGGGAGTGTGACAGATTTATTTGTGGGGAAATTTGACACTTCATTTATGAAATTTACATTTGATGAATAGTTCATAAGGAAGTCGAGAAAAGGAAAACCAATACTTTCAACTTTAGGACGGTCACCCATTTGAGTACTAACGAGACCTTTACCTGCTGCAGTTTCAATAATAGTGAAAATTTGATAAATTCCTCTTCACCATCACCTTGAAGGTTTGATAGTCAAAAATCGCTCTGTTAAAGTTGGGAGTGTGACAGATTTATTTGTGGGGAAATTTGACACTTCATTTATGAAATTTACATTTGATGAATAGTTCATAAGGAAGTCGAGAAAAGGAAAACCAATACTTTCAACTTTAGGACGGTCACCCATTTGAGTACTAACGAGACCTTTACCTGCTGCAGTTTCAATAATAGTGAAAATTTGATAAATTCCTCTTCACCATCACCTTGAAGGTTTGATAGTCAAAAATCGCTCTGTTAAAGTTGGGAGTGTGACAGATTTATTTGTGGGGAAATTTGACACTTCATTTATGAAATTTACATTTGATGAATAGTTCATAAGGAAGTCGAGAAAAGGAAAACCAATACTTTCAACTTTAGGACGGTCACCCATTTGAGTACTAACGAGACCTTTACCTGCTGCAGTTTCAATAATAGTGAAAATTTGATAAATTCCTCTTCACCATCACCTTGAAGGTTTGATAGTCAAAAATCGCTCTGTTAAAGTTGGGAGTGTGACAGATTTATTTGTGGGGAAATTTGACACTTCATTTATGAAATTTACATTTGATAAATAGTTCATAAGGAAGTCGAGAAAAGGAAAACCAATACTTTCAACTTTAGGACGGTCACCCATTTGAGTACTAACGAGACCTTTACCTGCTGCAGTTTCAATAATAGTGAAAATTTGATAAATTCCTCTTCACCATCACCTTGAAGGTTTGATAGTCAAAAATCGCTCTGTTAAAGTTGGGAGTGTGACAGATTTATTTGTGGGGAAATTTGACACTTCATTTATGAAATTTACATTTGATGAATAGTTCATAAGGAAGTCGAGAAAAGGAAAACCAATACTTTCAACTTTAGGACGGTCACCCATTTGAGTACTAACGAGACCTTTACCTGCTGCAGTTTCAATAATAGTGAAAATTTGATAAATTCCTCTTCACCATCACCTTGAAGGTTTGATAGTCAAAAATCGCTCTGTTAAAGTTGGGAGTGTGACAGATTTATTTGTGGGGAAATTTGACACTTCATTTATGAAATTTACATTTGATGAATAGTTCATAAGGAAGTCGAGAAAAGGAAAACCAATACTTTCAACTTTAGGACGGTCACCCATTTGAGTACTAACGAGACCTTTACCTGCTGCAGTTTCAATAATAGTGAAAATTTGATAAATTCCTCTTCACCATCACCTTGAAGGTTTGATAGTCAAAAATCGCTCTGTTAAAGTTGGGAGTGTGACAGATTTATTTGTGGGGAAATTTGACACTTCATTTATGAAATTTACATTTGATAAATAGTTCATAAGGAAGTCGAGAAAAGGAAAACCAATACTTTCAACTTTAGGACGGTCACCCATTTGAGTACTAACGAGACCTTTACCTGCTGCAGTTTCAATAATAGTGAAAATTTGATAAATTCCTCTTCACCATCACCTTGAAGGTTTGATAGTCAAAAATCGCTCTGTTAAAGTTGGGAGTGTGACAGATTTATTTGTGGGGAAATTTGACACTTCATTTATGAAATTTACATTTGATAAATAGTTCATAAGGAAGTCGAGAAAAGGAAAACCAATACTTTCAACTTTAGGACGGTCACCCATTTGAGTACTAACGAGACCTTTACCTGCTGCAGTTTCAATAATAGTGAAAATTTGATAAATTCCTCTTCACCATCACCTTGAAGGTTTGATAGTCAAAAATCGCTCTGTTAAAGTTGGGAGTGTGACAGATTTATTTGTGGGGAAATTTGACACTTCATTTATGAAATTTACATTTGATGAAATAGTTTCATAAGGAAGTCGAGAAAAGGAAAACCAATACTTTCAACTTTAGGACGGTCACCCATTTGAGTACTAACGAGACCTTTACCTGCTGCAGTTTCAATATAGTGAAAATTTGATAAATTCCTCTTCACCATCACCTTGAAGGTTTGATAGTCAAAAATCGCTCTGTTAAAGTTGGGAGTGTGACAGATTTATTTGTGGGGAAATTTGACACTTCATTTATGAAATTTACATTTGATGAATAGTTCATAAGGAAGTCGAGAAAAGGAAAACCAATACTTTCAACTTTAGGACGGTCACCCATTTGAGTACTAACGAGACCTTTACCTGCTGCAGTTTCAATAATAGTGAAAATTTGATAAATTCCTCTTCACCATCACCTTGAAGGTTTGATAGTCAAAAATCGCTCTGTTAAAGTTGGGAGTGTGACAGATTTATTTGTGGGGAAATTTGACACTTCATTTATGAAATTTACATTTGATAAATAGTTCATAAGGAAGTCGAGAAAAGGAAAACCAATACTTTCAACTTTAGGACGGTCACCCATTTGAGTACTAACGAGACCTTTACCTGCTGCAGTTTCAATAATAGTGAAAATTTGATAAATTCCTCTTCACCATCACCTTGAAGGTTTGATAGTCAAAAATCGCTCTGTTAAAGTTGGGAGTGTGACAGATTTATTTGTGGGGAAATTTGACACTTCATTTATGAAATTTACATTTGATAAATAGTTCATAAGGAAGTCGAGAAAAGGAAAACCAATACTTTCAACTTTAGGACGGTCACCCATTTGAGTACTAACGAGACCTTTACCTGCTGCAGTTTCAATAATAGTGAAAATTTGATAAATTCCTCTTCACCATCACCTTGAAGGTTTGATAGTCAAAAATCGCTCTGTTAAAGTTAGGGAGTGTGACAGATTTATTTGTGGGGAAATTTGACACTTCATTTATGAAATTTACATTTGATAAATAGTTCATAAGGAAGTCGAGAAAAGGAAAACCAATACTTTCAACTTTAGGACGGTCACCCATTTGAGTACTAACGAGACCTTTACCTGCTGCAGTTTCAATAATAGTGAAAATTTGATAAATTCCTCTTCACCATCACCTTGAAGGTTTGATAGTCAAAAATCGCTCTGTTAAAGTTGGGAGTGTGACAGATTTATTTGTGGGGAAATTTGACACTTCATTTATGAAATTTACATTTGATGAATAGTTCATAAGGAAGTCGAGAAAAGGAAAACCAATACTTTCAACTTTAGGACGGTCACCCATTTGAGTACTAACGAGACCTTTACCTGCTGCAGTTTCAATAATAGTGAAAATTTGATAAATTCCTCTTCACCATCACCTTGAAGGTTTGATAGTCAAAAATCGCTCTGTTAAAGTTGGGAGTGTGACAGATTTATTTGTGGGGAAATTTGACACTTCATTTATGAAATTTACATTTGATGAATAGTTCATAAGGAAGTCGAGAAAAGGAAAACCAATACTTTCAACTTTAGGACGGTCACCCATTTGAGTACTAACGAGACCTTTACCTGCTGCAGTTTCAATAATAGTGAAAATTTGATAAATTCCTCTTCACCATCACCTTGAAGGTTTGATAGTCAAAAATCGCTCTGTTAAAGTTGGGAGTGTGACAGATTTATTTGTGGGGAAATTTGACACTTCATTTATGAAATTTACATTTGATAAATAGTTCATAAGGAAGTCGAGAAAAGGAAAACCAATACTTTCAACTTTAGGACGGTCACCCATTTGAGTACTAACGAGACCTTTACCTGCTGCAGTTTCAATAATAGTGAAAATTTGATAAATTCCTCTTCACCATCACCTTGAAGGTTTGATAGTCAAAAATCGCTCTGTTAAAGTTGGGAGTGTGACAGATTTATTTGTGGGGAAATTTGACACTTCATTTATGAAATTTACATTTGATGAAATAGTTCATAAGGAAGTCGAGAAAAGGAAAACCAATACTTTCAACTTTAGGACGGTCACCCATTTGAGTACTAACGAGACCTTTACCTGCTGCAGTTTCAATAATAGTGAAAATTTGATAAATTCCTCTTCACCATCACCTTGAAGGTTTGATAGTCAAAAATCGCTCTGTTAAAGTTGGGAGTGTGACAGATTTATTTGTGGGGAAATTTGACACTTCATTTATGAAATTTACATTTGATAATAGTTCATAAGGAAGTCGAGAAAAGGAAAACCAATACTTTCAACTTTAGGACGGTCACCCATTTGAGTACTAACGAGACCTTTACCTGCTGCAGTTTCAATAATAGTGAAAATTTGATAAATTCCTCTTCACCATCACCTTGAAGGTTTGATAGTCAAAAATCGCTCTGTTAAAGTTGGGAGTGTGACAGATTTATTTGTGGGGAAATTTGACACTTCATTTATGAAATTTACATTTGATAATAGTTCATAAAGGAAGTCGAGAAAAGGAAAACCAATACTTTCAACTTTAGGACGGTCACCCATTTGAGTACTAACGAGACCTTTACCTGCTGCAGTTTCAATAATAGTGAAAATTTGATAAATTCCTCTTCACCATCACCTTGAAGGTTTGATAGTCAAAAATCGCTCTGTTAAAGTTGGGAGTGTGACAGATTTATTTGTGGGGAAATTTGACACTTCATTTATGAAATTTACATTTGATGAATAGTTCATAAGGAAGTCGAGAAAAGGAAAACCAATACTTTCAACTTTAGGACGGTCACCCATTTGAGTACTAACGAGACCTTTACCTGCTGCAGTTTCAATAATAGTGAAAATTTGATAAATTCCTCTTCACCATCACCTTGAAGGTTTGATAGTCAAAAATCGCTCTGTTAAAGTTGGGAGTGTGACAGATTTATTTGTGGGGAAATTTGACACTTCATTTATGAAATTTACATTTGATGAATAGTTCATAAGGAAGTCGAGAAAAGGAAAACCAATACTTTCAACTTTAGGACGGTCACCCATTTGAGTACTAACGAGACCTTTACCTGCTGCAGTTTCAATAATAGTGAAAATTTGATAAATTCCTCTTCACCATCACCTTGAAGGTTTGATAGTCAAAAATCGCTCTGTTAAAGTTGGGAGTGTGACAGATTTATTTGTGGGGAAATTTGACACTTCATTTATGAAATTTACATTTGATGAATAGTTCATAAGGAAGTCGAGAAAAGGAAAACCAATACTTTCAACTTTAGGACGGTCACCCATTTGAGTACTAACGAGACCTTTACCTGCTGCAGTTTCAATAATAGTGAAAATTTGATAAATTCCTCTTCACCATCACCTTGAAGGTTTGATAGTCAAAAATCGCTCTGTTAAAGTTGGGAGTGTGACAGATTTATTTGTGGGGAAATTTGACACTTCATTTATGAAATTTACATTTGATGAATAGTTCATAAGGAAGTCGAGAAAAGGAAAACCAATACTTTCAACTTTAGGACGGTCACCCATTTGAGTACTAACGAGACCTTTACCTGCTGCAGTTTCAATAATAGTGAAAATTTGATAAATTCCTCTTCACCATCACCTTGAAGGTTTGATAGTCAAAAATCGCTCTGTTAAAGTTGGGAGTGTGACAGATTTATTTGTGGGGAAATTTGACACTTCATTTATGAAATTTACATTTGATGAATAGTTCATAAGGAAGTCGAGAAAAGGAAAACCAATACTTTCAACTTTAGGACGGTCACCCATTTGAGTACTAACGAGACCTTTACCTGCTGCAGTTTCAATAATAGTGAAAATTTGATAAATTCCTCTTCACCATCACCTTGAAGGTTTGATAGTCAAAAATCGCTCTGTTAAAGTTGGGAGTGTGACAGATTTATTTGTGGGGAAATTTGACACTTCATTTATGAAATTTACATTTGATGAATAGTTCATAAGGAAGTCGAGAAAAGGAAAACCAATACTTTCAACTTTAGGACGGTCACCCATTTGAGTACTAACGAGACCTTTACCTGCTGCAGTTTCAATAATAGTGAAAATTTGATAAATTCCTCTTCACCATCACCTTGAAGGTTTGATAGTCAAAAATCGCTCTGTTAAAGTTGGGAGTGTGACAGATTTATTTGTGGGGAAATTTGACACTTCATTTATGAAATTTACATTTGATGAATAGTTCATAAGGAAGTCGAGAAAAGGAAAACCAATACTTTCAACTTTAGGACGGTCACCCATTTGAGTACTAACGAGACCTTTACCTGCTGCAGTTTCAATAATAGTGAAAATTTGATAAATTCCTCTTCACCATCACCTTGAAGGTTTGATAGTCAAAAATCGCTCTGTTAAAGTTGGGAGTGTGACAGATTTATTTGTGGGGAAATTTGACACTTCATTTATGAAATTTACATTTGATGAATAGTTCATAAGGAAGTCGAGAAAAGGAAAACCAATACTTTCAACTTTAGGACGGTCACCCATTTGAGTACTAACGAGACCTTTACCTGCTGCAGTTTCAATAATAGTGAAAATTTGATAAATTCCTCTTCACCATCACCTTGAAGGTTTGATAGTCAAAAATCGCTCTGTTAAAGTTGGGAGTGTGACAGATTTATTTGTGGGGAAATTTGACACTTCATTTATGAAATTTACATTTGATGAATAGTTCATAAGGAAGTCGAGAAAAGGAAAACCAATACTTTCAACTTTAGGACGGTCACCCATTTGAGTACTAACGAGACCTTTACCTGCTGCAGTTTCAATTAATAGTGAAAATTTGATAAATTCCTCTTCACCATCACCTTGAAGGTTTAGATAGTCAAAAATCGCTCTGTTAAAGTTGGGAGTGTGACAGATTTATTTGTGGGGAAATTTGACACTTCATTTATGAAATTTACATTTGATGAATAGTTCATAAGGAAGTCGAGAAAAGGAAAACCAATACTTTCAACTTTAGGACGGTCACCCATTTGAGTACTAACGAGACCTTTACCTGCTGCAGTTTCAATAATAGTGAAAATTTGATAAATTCCTCTTCACCATCACCTTGAAGGTTTGATAGTCAAAAATCGCTCTGTTAAAGTTGGGAGTGTGACAGATTTATTTGTGGGGAAATTTGACACTTCATTTATGAAATTTACATTTGATGAATAGTTCATAAGGAAGTCGAGAAAAGGAAAACCAATACTTTCAACTTTAGGACGGTCACCCATTTGAGTACTAACGAGACCTTTACCTGCTGCAGTTTCAATAATAGTGAAAATTTGATAAATTCCTCTTCACCATCACCTTGAAGGTTTGATAGTCAAAAATCGCTCTGTTAAAGTTGGGAGTGTGACAGATTTATTTGTGGGGAAATTTGACACTTCATTTATGAAATTTACATTTGATGAATAGTTCATAAGGAAGTCGAGAAAAGGAAAACCAATACTTTCAACTTAGGACGGTCACCCATTTGAGTACTAACGAGACCTTTACCTGCTGCAGTTTCAATTAATAGTGAAAATTTGATAAATTCCTCTTCACCATCACCTTGAAGGTTTGATAGTCAAAAATCGCTCTGTTAAAGTTGGGAGTGTGACAGATTTATTTGTGGGGAAATTTGACACTTCATTTATGAAATTTACATTTGATGAATAGTTCATAAGGAAGTCGAGAAAAGGAAAACCAATACTTTCAACTTTAGGACGGTCACCCATTTGAGTACTAACGAGACCTTTACCTGCTGCAGTTTCAATAATAGTGAAAATTTGATAAATTCCTCTTCACCATCACCTTGAAGGTTTGATAGTCAAAAATCGCTCTGTTAAAGTTGGGAGTGTGACAGATTTATTTGTGGGGAAATTTGACACTTCATTTATGAAATTTACATTTGATGAATAGTTCATAAGGAAGTCGAGAAAAGGAAAACCAATACTTTCAACTTTAGGACGGTCACCCATTTGAGTACTAACGAGACCTTTACCTGCTGCAGTTTCAATAATAGTGAAAATTTGATAAATTCCTCTTCACCATCACCTTGAAGGTTTGATAGTCAAAAATCGCTCTGTTAAAGTTGGGAGTGTGACAGATTTATTTGTGGGGAAATTTGACACTTCATTTATGAAATTTACATTTGATGAATAGTTCATAAGGAAGTCGAGAAAAGGAAAACCAATACTTTCAACTTTAGGACGGTCACCCATTTGAGTACTAACGAGACCTTTACCTGCTGCAGTTTCAATAATAGTGAAAATTTGATAAATTCCTCTTCACCATCACCTTGAAGGTTTAGATAGTCAAAAATCGCTCTGTTAAAGTTGGGAGTGTGACAGATTTATTTGTGGGGAAATTTGACACTTCATTTATGAAATTTACATTTGATGAATAGTTCATAAGGAAGTCGAGAAAAGGAAAACCAATACTTTCAACTTTAGGACGGTCACCCATTTGAGTACTAACGAGACCTTTACCTGCTGCAGTTTCAATAATAGTGAAAATTTGATAAATTCCTCTTCACCATCACCTTGAAGGTTTGATAGTCAAAAATCGCTCTGTTAAAGTTGGGAGTGTGACAGATTTATTTGTGGGGAAATTTGACACTTCATTTATGAAATTTACATTTGATGAATAGTTCATAAGGAAGTCGAGAAAAGGAAAACCAATACTTTCAACTTTAGGACGGTCACCCATTTGAGTACTAACGAGACCTTTACCTGCTGCAGTTTCAATGATAGTGAAAATTTGATAAATTCCTCTTCACCATCACCTTGAAGGTTTGATAGTCAAAAATCGCTCTGTTAAAGTTGGGAGTGTGACAGATTTATTTGTGGGGAAATTTGACACTTCATTTATGAAATTTACATTTGATGAATAGTTCATAAGGAAGTCGAGAAAAGGAAAACCAATACTTTCAACTTTAGGACGGTCACCCATTTGAGTACTAACGAGACCTTTACCTGCTGCAGTTTCAATAATAGTGAAAATTTGATAAATTCCTCTTCACCATCACCTTGAAGGTTTGATAGTCAAAAATCGCTCTGTTAAAGTTGGGAGTGTGACAGATTTATTTGTGGGGAAATTTGACACTTCATTTATGAAATTTACATTTGATGAATAGTTCATAAAGGAAGTCGAGAAAAGGAAAACCAATACTTTCAACTTTAGGACGGTCACCCATTTGAGTACTAACGAGACCTTTACCTGCTGCAGTTTCAATAATAGTGAAAATTTGATAAATTCCTCTTCACCATCACCTTGAAGGTTTGATAGTCAAAAATCGCTCTGTTAAAGTTGGGAGTGTGACAGATTTATTTGTGGGGAAATTTGACACTTCATTTATGAAATTTACATTTGATGAATAGTTCATAAGGAAGTCGAGAAAAGGAAAACCAATACTTTCAACTTTAGGACGGTCACCCATTTGAGTACTAACGAGACCTTTACCTGCTGCAGTTTCAATAATAGTGAAAATTTGATAAATTCCTCTTCACCATCACCTTGAAGGTTTGATAGTCAAAAATCGCTCTGTTAAAGTTGGGAGTGTGACAGATTTATTTGTGGGGAAATTTGACACTTCATTTATGAAATTTACATTGATGAATAGTTCATAAGGAAGTCGAGAAAAGGAAAACCAATACTTTGGTATTTAATATATTTTAATAAATTAAATTAAGTATTTTTTCATTATAAGCGTTTTATTTTTATTATTTTTTTTATTATTTTTTGACTAACCTCATTATTTGGCTTCCAACCATACTGATTTGAATATTTATTTTAATTCGTGCTTCTGTTTTATTTTGTTTCTTTGTATGTTACACCAACATTTCCATTTAGCTACTTGCATTGCCAATTAATTGATTCATTAAACGCGTTTGGTGATTTCGTCTATTCCAATTTGTAGAAAGTTTACATGTATAATATTCTATATATAACTTTTGTATTAAACTGCCAAGTTATCAAAGATCACATGACGGTCTATGCATTGCATTTCAGGAAAATTGTTGAATTATAACATCATAAAACTCTCAACCAAAGTAAATCTCCAGATTTGGAGAGGAAATCTCTCAAAGTTTTCATATTTTATCAAAGATTATTTTTCATTTTCTAGATAAATTTTTTGTTATTTTTTTCTAATTTTCATCTTTATGCAATAGAAAAATTTACAATAGAGAAATTATTTATAATATTATTAAATACTTTTAAGTATTTAATTAAAATTTGAAATATATAATTTATACATAAATTATGAATAAATTATAATAATAATAATAATAATAATAATAATAATAATAATAATAATAATAATAATAATAATAATAATAATAATAATAATAATAATAATAATAATAATAATAATAATAATAATAATAATAATAATAATAATAATAACATTACACTGATTATTAAACACCGTAGGCAAATTTACTATTTTCTCTTCCTACCGAAACAAATATAAATCCAACGCTTATATTTCTATTACAACATTAAATAAAATATAATAAATTATAAACTATAATAAAAAATATCTTAAATTAATTATCTGATAATTGAACTCCAAATTATACATAATGAGCAACAAAAAAATGATTTAGCAGTGTAGAATAATGAAAATACAATAAATTCAATAGAAAATGAAAATAATTGTTTCATTTCATATTTTATAGCGTAGTGATAGAAAGTTCGATTAATCAGAACTGATCAGAAAATTTGTTGATCTTGATTTACACAATTTGATCAATATATTATATTGATCATGAATTTGGATAATTATTAGTAAATAATTTGTTGATCATTTGAAGATCGCTCAATTATAACAAAATTTTGTTATATATCAATTTTATATATCAATTTCTTTTATTAATCTTTTATTATTTTAATAATAATTATTAGATTCCAAATGAAGAGACTTTGATAATAAATAAATAATAATAAATTTGTTTCCATTCTTCAGCCCATCTTAAACAATTTTTGATTCTTTAAATTTCTTTAATTTAAACATTTATTAATTAATATTTTTTTTTATTATTTTATTAATATTTAAATTATATATAATAAAAGCATGTAGGATTTATAAATGTTACATTATATTGATTTCAGTACCTCGTTCCTGACAGAAAATAATTTTTTCTGTTCATATTTTATATTTTTGACTAACATATTTACATTTATAATAAAATAAGTAAAGAAAATTTCATTGAAAGAGAGATTTCGGAGATAGTGGGTCACATTCTAAGGCAATTTATGAAGGTTATGCGTTGTCTTGTGCAATTCGCTCAATGGCCTTGAACTGAAAGACTTAACTGATCATCTAATGAAAATTATGACAGACAGAGGAATACGGTTTTACAACTACTGACGAAAGAGAAATCATTCGAGATATTAAAAAATTGTATTAGATTGCTTTTAATTTTGAATAAGAAGTGCAAACTGCTGCTTTTTCATCGTTACTTTAAAAGAGTTATGAACTTCAAGTTATTTTCATTGGAAATGAAAAATTCAAATGTACCTGAAGCTTTTCTCAAGTCATCATTCTTAGGAATAGAAATTGCTGGTATTCATGAGATGACTTATAAGTTATAAGTTATAACATCTTGATGATATGCGATGTAAATATTCGTAAAGATTTATATAGAAATACAGTCTTATCAAAAGGTTCGATGATGTATCATGGTATTGCTGATCTTATGCAAAAACAGATATCATCTTTGGTTCCATCAGCATCAATGAGAATTAAGCAATAATTATACTAAATTGTTTGTTAAAAATTATAAACTGTCTGTTTATTTTTATTATTATTATTATTATTATTATTATTATTATTATTATTATTATTATTATTATTATTATTATTATTATTATTTTTATTACTATTATTATTGGAATTATTTAACATTCAATTTATTCTACTATCCAGAAATCGTATCTTTTACTATTTTATTTAATATATTATAATTTTAAACATTATTCATTCTATTAAATTAATGTAATTAAATTAAATTTAAAGCAAATACTTTAATTCACACAAAATATTTTAACCAGACAACTTTTTAATGCAGAGGAGTGAACCACCTACATATTTTATAAAAGAAATATTATTTTGATTTCTATAGATGATTCTATCAAAGAATTGTTCAATCATTAGCAGACCCACGCCTTTTTTATATAAATTAAATAAAATACTAAAATTTATTTAAAACTTTTTATTTCAAAATAAATTTTGAAAATGAAATATATAATTTTTTTGGCTATTCTTATTATTGCTGTTGAATGTGGAAAACACGACTACCGATTCTACAATGCTGTCACGAAATGTGACAGAGACTGGGCTAGGGCCGACCGGAAATGTGATGAAAAGGCTTACGTTCTCCACAAGACCTGCCACGGACGCCGAGCTCATGTTCATTTGAAATACAAGTCAGCAATTGAAAATCACAAATGTGTCGACGTTGAAACCGAGTCATGTCGAATTGAGATTGATGATTTGTACGCCAAACTCGACCGAGGTCTCCGGGCGGTCAGAAGATGGTGCTACGGAAAATTCGAAATTATCGATGACACATGTGACAGATTGGCACATAATTTGCATTTGAGGTGCGATCCGATCTACCAGAGATATGGAAAATGTGATCGAATGAAAGTGCACAAAATTTATAAGAACATAGTTTGATAATATTTGGATTTCGTTTTTGAGATAATTTTCATTTGTTTAGTATAATACATTTATATCAAAATTTTATTTTATTTTCAAAAAAATTACACAGCGATCTATAATTATGGAGCTTGAGGAAAACGAAGAATCTTTTTATCATATAATCTGTTTTTCTTTTAAATATAATCTAATTGACTTTATATTTATTATTGTTCATTTTATATTTTATATTTTTATTGAAAATAAGTATTTATAAAATTTATTTTTAAAATGTAATTTTAGATATGAAATATTGAAATGAATCGAAAGAAAAATAGCCATAAAATCACAAATTTTATTTATTAAAATTTTAATTAATATTTCAAATAGTACAATTATAATAAATTCCAAAATCAAGCGCAAAATTTACAAAAAAATAATTGTTTGATAAATTCATTTAATTTATTTTATAAAATATAATTTTTAAGCGCTCTTTATGTTACTTATCAGCTGTTTTCTATTTTTTTTGGATTAGCTTTAAGGCAGAAAATAGTTAAAAAAAGTAAAAAATTGCAATTTATTTAGATTTAATTTTATCATTTGCAACATCTCACAATAATTTTATTACCGAAAAATTTGAAGTGAAGTAGTTATATTTTATCATTTATATCTATTTTATCAGATTTGCGAGGTTAAGTATATATTTATTACTTAATTTATTTTACATTTTAAAATGAAATTCATATTATAAGGTTGTCCAAAAAGTAATATCACTTTCTATACAATAATGACACTATATACACAATGCAAATATACAAGTTTCTATTTATTTTTATTTATTGGTTCATGAAAAACCGAACAATAAAATAAACCAAGAAAAAACGAATAGAGTATAAAACAATTAATTAATTAATTAATTAAAACTAAATGAGGAAAATTAAGCCAGTTCTGATTAAATACTACAAATGAGAGAAAAATATTAAAACAAAACAAAAATTAATGTGTTATGGGAATAAACTATCATGATAAAAACTACAGGTTATCCAAAAGACACGAATAAACGAAAAAATATATATCTTTTAAAGCGAACTTGATGGAAATAGTTAATCAAGACAAAATGTTATCATAAAAGCGTTAATCAGAATGACCATGTCTGTGATAAAAAAGATATAAAGCAAATACGAGTTGCAGTGTAGAAAACAAGAAATAAGTTAACAAAACAATCAGAAATCATTTCATATGAGATATTAAAAAGATTTAAGAAATTATTGACTGTAGAGAAACGAAACTAATTTTCATAAAGTTTTTATTGCAAACGACATTGAAAGCGATCATAGAAATATTTGCTCCAGCAGTCAATGTTAACACCAAAGTATCGGCGCATGATCTGGCGATTTTAATGAGATAGTTGATTGACTCGCATTTGGGCATGTAGACTCCAGTATCGTACGATGTGAAAGCATTGCAATCTTTATCTGGAATAACTTTATTCATTAGCTCCTTTTGACAATCGAAGACGGATGGATCAGTCCGGCTCCCGTAACTAACTTTATCATGAAATTCACCCAGTTATTCAGATTCTCAACGATTTACCATATAAACAGTTGTTATATAACTTAAACAAGTCTCGATATAACGCACTGGTTGATTCCGCTCTAAATTCTGTGTTTTTGTTTATTTATGCTTTAAATATAGGAGCTTGTCTGAATATGATTGCTAAGTGAGTTTTAACTAACTGTGCAACGAGTGAAAGTTAAAGTTTAAAAAGCCTCCAATGAAGAACATGTAGTTCGGTGGATACATCTTTTCAGGAGCAATAGGAAAATCCATTAATAAATAATGCATACAGTTTATGTTATCCATATATAAAAATATATAAAAATAAAAATGTATAAATAAGTTTTACTTAAACATTTGAATAATTTTTAATATCATATTTTGAGTGTTTAAATTTAACATTGCTTATTTTATAATAAAAAAATCAGCAAATTAAAATTTATAAATTATATTTTTATTTTATATTTTAATATTAATAAAAAAATTTGACTTGCAGATAAAAAAACATACAGTTAATTGTTCATTATAATTTAATTTAAAAATATATTAAAATAATAATGTATATTTTTAGTGTTTAAATTTAACATTATTTATAGTGTAATAAAAAAAGCAGCAAATTAAAATTTATAAATTATATTTTTATTTTATATTTTAATATTAATAATAAAATTTGATTTGCAGATTAAAGAACACATAGTTAATTGTTAATTATAATTTAATTTAAAAATGTATTAAAATAAAAATGTATAAGATTTACTTAAACATTTGAATATTTTTTACTGTCATATTTTAAGTGTTTAAATTTAACATTATTTATAGTAAAATAAAAAACGCAGCAAATTAAAATTTATAAATTATATTTTTATTTTCTAAGCTCTCATCAACTGAATTAATTTTCTCACTTCTTTCAACAATTTCAAAAACTAATTCTTCATAA
The DNA here is from genome assembly GCA_959609185.1 of Schmidtea polychroa. Classification (NCBI taxonomy): domain Eukaryota; kingdom Metazoa; phylum Platyhelminthes; order Tricladida; family Dugesiidae; genus Schmidtea; species Schmidtea polychroa. The sequence goes on along the minus strand of CAUHTR010008161.1, from coordinate 107,559 downwards.
TTCGGATCAATCAAATTGAGCATTTCATCATTTTCTTCATAAATAATACAGAAAATCTCCACTACCAAATCATGCGTATCGGCATCTAATGCGGATGCTTGGGAAAGAATGTCTATCATTTCACAATTTATTATTAAATTGCTGCACTCAATATTATATTGACTGGCCAATAAATATATTATATAAATTGTGTCATATTCTAATTGGCAGCGTGTCAAATAATTCTTTAAAATGTCCATGAAATCTTCATTTAACAATATTTGACAGAGTTCAGAATTCTTTTCCATCATTTCGATCAATAAATCTAAATTTCGTAGAACATTTTTGGCATCATTGTCAGACTGCAATTGGCAGAGAATGTCTATGAAACAATTTATATTTATTTCCTCATTCATTTCCTCATTCATTTCCTCATTCATTTCCTCATTCATTTCCTCATTCCTTTCCTCATTTATTTCAATGTTTCTGTTGAAATTTATCTCATTGTGATGTTTTTGTTTTCTCAATTCTATAAATTGTTTATTTCTTTTGTTTCTCATAAACTGAAATGTTTTGTTTTCGTTTTTCACTGAATATTTTTCCATGTCAAATTAGTTTTAAATATATTTTGTTGTTTCAATTAAATAGATATATCTTAAAGATTTTCTACATTTTCCTTTAATTTGATTGGATGAATTAAATTTTTTTGTAAGAGAATGTTTTATAAGAGAATTCATTATAAATTAATTGTAAAATCAAAGCGTAAATGATATATTACGTTGCACTTCTGCTCCACATCTTGGTTCTTCGATGTTAATTAGATTGACTACGTAGCCCCTTTCCACTGAGGTCATGGATTAACCTGTTGTCATTCCGCAAATAAGCTATCATCTCTTTGTTATTTTTATTATTTTAGCTTTAAATTTATTATTATTATTATTAATATTTAGATAATTGATTTGAAAATTACTCCGTGGATAGATGGCAATAGGAGATGGAACACTCTAGTGAAAATTGCACCACAAAGAAAGAATGCAGATGAAAATATTCAGATATTTAAAACTTTTTCAAAATATCCTCAGAATTATTAATTTTGTACATTTGTAAAAAGTGTTTTATAAATTATAATAAATGTTTTAATTTTTTTGTTATTGTTTTATTTCAAATAAATACAATCATGTTTAAGATTTATTGATTAATACATGAATAGTCTCCATCCCAACAGGTTGACTTCATTATATTTTATACAAAATGATCAGTACAATCCAGAAAATCATTACATTCATATTGATCAATATCTTCATGTTTAGATTCAGTTACAGTTTCATCAACATCTGACAAATTTTTTTCATTAAAATTATAATTGAAAAAAATTAAAAAATTAAAAAAAAGAAAAAAAAAGAAAAAAAAGAAAACAAAAGGAAAAAAAGAAAACAAAAGGAAAAAAAGAGAAAATAATATTACTTTTTTATAATGTTTCCATTGGCTACGTTTTTGATTGAAATATTGAAATTGTTTTATTGCTGAACACGAGGATATCAATATAACAATAATTAACAATAATTATTAACAATTAACAATAATTAAAAGTAATATTAATAATAAAATTCGACTTGCAGATTAAAGAACACATAGTTAATTGTTAATTATAATTTAATTTAAAAATATATTAAAATAATAATGTATAATTAAAATTTACTTAAACATTTGAATATTTTTTATTATCATAATTTTAGTGTTTAAATTTAACATTATTTATAGTGTAATAAAAAAAGCAGCAAATTAAAATTTATAAATTATATTTTTATTTTATATTTTAATATTAATAATAAAATTTGATTTGCAGATTAAAGAACACATAGTTAATTGTTAATTATAATTTAATTTAAAAATGTATTAAAATAAAAATGTATAAGATTTACTTAAACATTTGAATATTTTTTACTGTCATATTTTAAGTGTTTAAATTTAAATTTATTTATAGTATAATAAAAAACGCAGCAAATTAAAATTTATAAATTATATTTTTATTTTCTAAGCTCTCATCAACTGAATTAATTTTCTCACTTCTTTCAACAATTTCAAAAACTAATTCTTCATAATTCGGATCAATCAAATTGAGCATTTCATCATTTTCTTCATAAATAATACAGAAAATCTCCACTACCAAATCATGCGTATCGGCATCTAATGCGGATGCTTGGGAAAGAATGTCTATCATTTCACAATTTATTATTAAATTGCTGCACTCAATATTATATTGACTGGCCAATAAATATATTATATAAATTGTGTCATATTCTAATTGGCAGCGTGTCAAATAATTCTTTAAAATGTCCATGAAATCTTCATTTAACAATATTTGACAGAGTTCAGAATTCTTTTCCATCATTTCGATCAATAAATCTAAATTTCGTAGAACATTTTTGGCATCATTGTCAGATTGCAATTGGCAGAGAATGTCTATGAAACAATTTATATTTATTTCCTCATTCATTTCCTCATTCATTTCCTCATTCATTTCCTCATTCATTCCTCATCCTTTCCTCATTATTTCAATGTTTCTGTTGAAATTTATCTCATTGTGATGTTTTTGTTTTCTCAATTCTATAAATTGTTTATTTCTTTTGTTTCTCATAAACTGAAATGTTTTGTTTTCGTTTTTCACTGAATATTTTTCCATGTCAAATTAGTTTTAAATATATTTTGTTGTTTAAATTAAATAGATATATCTTAAAGATTTTCTACATTTTCCTTTAATTTGATTGGATGAATTAAATTTTTTTGTAAGAGAATGTTTTTATAAAGAATTCATTATAATTAATTGTAAAATCAAAGCGTAAATGATATATTATGTTGCACTTCTGCTCCACATCTTGGTTCTTCGATGTTAATTAGATTGACTACGTAGCCCCTTTCCACTGAGGTCATGGATTAACCTGTTGTCATTCAGCAAATAAGCTATCATCTGTCATATCATCTATCATATTATTATTATTATTAATATTTAGATAATTGATTTGAAAATTACTCCGTGGATAGATGGCAATAGGGGATGGAACACTCTAGTGAAAATTGCATCACAAAGAAAGAATGCAGATGAAAATATTCAGATATTTAAAACTTTTTCAAAATATCCTCAGAATTATTAATTTTGTACATTTGTAAAAGTGTTTTATAAATTATAATAAATGTTTTAATTTTTTTGTTATTGTTTTATTTCAAATAAATACAATCATGTTTAAGATTTATTGATTAATACATGAATAGTCTCCATCCCAACAGGTTGACTTCATTATATTTTATACAAAATGATCAGTACAATCCAGAAAATCATTACATTCATATTGATCAATGTCTTCATGTTTAGATTCAGTTACAGTTTCATCAACATCTGACAAATTTTTTTCATTAAAATTATAATTTAAAGAAATAAAAAAATACAAAAAAAGAAAAAAAAGGAAAAAAAGAGAAAAAAAGAGAAAATTAAAAAAAGAAAAAAGAATATTACTTTTTTATATTGTTTCCATTGGCTACGTTTTTGATTGAAATATTGAAATTGTTTTATTGCTGAACACGAGGATATCAATATTACAATAATTAACAATAATTATTAACAATTAACAATAATTAAAAATAATATTAATAATAAAATTTGACTTGCAGATTAAAGAACACATAGTTAATTGTTAATTATAATTTAATTTAAAAATATATTAAAATAATAATGTATAATTAAAATTTACTTAAACATTTGAATATTTTTATTATCATAATTTTAGTGTTTAAATTTAACATTATTTATAGTGTAATAAAAAAAGCAGCAAATTAAAATTTATAAATTATATTTTTATTTTATATTTTAATATTAATAATAAAATTTGATTTGCAGATTAAAGAACACATAGTTAATTGTTAATTATAATTTAATTTAAAAATGTATTAAAATAAAAATGTATAAGATTTACTTAAACATTTGAATATTTTTTACTGTCATATTTTAAGTGTTTAAATTTAAATTTATTTATAGTATAATAAAAAACGCAGCAAATTAAAATTTATAAATTATATTTTTATTTTCTAAGCTCTCATCAACTGAATTAATTTTCTCACTTCTTTCAACAATTTCAAAAACTAATTCTTCATAATTCGGATCAATCAAATTGAGCATTTCATCATTTTCTTCATAAATAATACAGAAAATCTCCACTACCAAATCATGCGTATCGGCATCTAATGCGGATGCTTGGGAAAGAATGTCTATCATTTCACAATTTATTATTAAATTGCTGCACTCAATATTATATTGACTGGCCAATAAATATATTATATAAATTGTGTCATATTCTAATTGGCAGCGTGTCAAATAATTCTTTAAAATGTCCATGAAATCTTCATTTAACAATATTTGACAGAGTTCAGAATTCTTTTCCATCATTTCGATCAATAAATCTAAATTTCGTAGAACATTTTTGGCATCATTGTCAGATTGCAATTGGCAGAGAATGTCTATGAAACAATTTATATTTATTTCCTCATTCATTTCCTCATTCATTTCCTCATTCATTTCCTCATTCATTTCCTCATTCCTTTCCTCATTTATTTCAATGTTTCTGTTGAAATTTATCTCATTGTGATGTTTTTGTTTTCTCAATTCTATAAATTGTTTATTTCTTTTGTTTCTCATAAACTGAAATGTTTTGTTTTCGTTTTTCACTGAATATTTTTCCATGTCAAATTAGTTTTAAATATATTTTGTTGTTTAAAATTAAATAGATATATCTTAAAGATTTTCTACATTTTCCTTTAATTTGATTGGATGAATTAAATTTTTTTGTAAGAGAATGTTTTTTAAGAGAATTCATTATAATTTAATTGTAAAATCAAAGCGTAAATGATATATTATGTTGCACTTCTGCTCCACATCTTGGTTCTTCGATGTTAATTAGATTGACTACGTAGCCCCTTTCCACTGAGGTCATGGATTAACCTGTTGTCATTCAGCAAATAAGCTATCATCTGTCATATCATCTATCATATTATTATTATTATTAATATTTAGATAATTGATTTGAAAATTACTCCGTGGATAGATGGCAATAGGGGATGGAACACTCTAGTGAAAATTGCATCACAAAGAAAGAATGCAGATGAAAATATTCAGATATTTAAAACTTTTTCAAAATATCCTCAGAATTATTAATTTTGTACATTTGTAAAAGTGTTTTATAAATTATAATAAATGTTTTAATTTTTTTGTTATTGTTTTATTTCAAATAAATACAATCATGTTTAAGATTTATTGATTAATACATGAATAGTCTCCATCCCAACAGGTTGACTTCATTATATTTTATACAAAATGATCAGTACAATCCAGAAAATCATTACATTCATATTGATCAATGTCTTCATGTTTAGATTCAGTTACAGTTTCATCAACATCTGACAAATTTTTTCATTAAAATTATAATTTAAAGAAATAAAAAAATACAAAAAAAGAAAAAAAAAGGAAAAAAAGAGAAAATTGGCTACGTTTTTGATTGAAATATTGAAATTGTTTTATTGCTGAACACGAGCATATCAATATAACAATAATTAACAATAATTATTAACAATTAACAATAATTAAAAATAATATTAATAATAAAATTTGACTTGCAGATTAAAGAACACATAGTTAATTGTTAATTATAATTTAATTTAAAAATATATTAAAATAATAATGTATAATTAAAATTTACTTAAACATTTGAATATTTTTTATTATCATAATTTTAGTGTTTAAATTTAACATTATTTATAGTGTAATAAAAAAAGCAGCAAATTAAAATTTATAAATTATATTTTTATTTTATATTTTAATATTAATAATAAAATTTGATTTGCAGATTAAAGAACACATAGTTAATTGTTAATTATAATTTAATTTAAAAATGTATTAAAATAAAAATGTATAAGATTTACTTAAACATTTGAATATTTTTTACTGTCATATTTTAAGTGTTTAAATTTAAATTTATTTATAGTATAATAAAAAACGCAGCAAATTAAAATTTATAAATTATATTTTTATTTTCTAAGCTCTCATCAACTGAATTAATTTTCTCACTTCTTTCAACAATTTCAAAAACTAATTCTTCATAATTCGGATCAATCAAATTGAGCATTTCATCATTTTCTTCATAAATAATACAGAAAATCTCCACTACCAAATCATGCGTATCGGCATCTAATGCGGATGCTTGGGAAAGAATGTCTATCATTTCACAATTTATTATTAAATTGCTGCACTCACTATTATATTGACTGGCCAATAAATATATTATATAAATTGTGTCATATTCTAATTGGCAGCGTGTCAAATAATTCTTTAAAATGTCCATGAAATCTTCATTTAACAATATTTGACAGAGTTCAGAATTCTTTTCCATCATTTCGATCAATAAATCTAAATTTTGTAGAACATTTTTGGCATCATTGTCAGATTGCAATTGGCAGAGAATGTCTATGAAACAATTTATATTTATTTCCTCATTCATTTCCTCATTCATTTCCTCATTCATTTCCTCATTCATTTCCTCATCCCTTTCCTCATCTATTTCAATGTTTCTGTTGAAATTTATCTCATTGTGATGTTTTTGTTTTCTCAATTCTATAAATTGTTTATTTCTTTTGTTTCTCATAAACTGAAATGTTTTGTTTTCGTTTTTCACTGAATATTTTTCCATGTCAAATTAGTTTTAAATATATTTTGTTGTTTAAAATTAAATAGATATATCTTAAAGGATTTTCTACATTTTCCTTTAATTTGATTGGATGAATTAAATTTTTTTGTAAGAGAATGTTTTTTAAAAGAATTCATTATAATTTAATTGTAAAATCAAAGCGTAAATGATATATTATGTTGCACTTCTGCTCCACATCTTGGTTCTTCGATGTTAATTAGATTGACTACGTAGCCCCTTTCCACTGAGGTCATGGATTAACCTGTTGTCATTCAGCAAATAAGCTATCATCTGTCATATCATCTATCATATTATTATTATTATTAATATTTAGATAATTGATTTGAAAATTACTCCGTGGATAGATGGCAATAGGGGATGGAACACTCTAGTGAAAATTGCATCACAAAGAAAGAATGCAGATGAAAATATTCAGATATTTAAAACTTTTTCAAAATATCCTCAGAATTATTAATTTTGTACATTTGTAAAAAAGTGTTTTATAAATTATAATAAATGTTTTAATTTTTTTGTTATTGTTTTATTTCAAATAAATACAATCATGTTTAAGATTTATTGATTAATACATGAATAGTCTCCATCCCAACAGGTTGACTTCATTATATTTTATACAAAATGATCAGTACAATCCAGAAAATCATTACATTCATATTGATCAATGTCTTCATGTTTAGATTCAGTTACAGTTTCATCAACATCTGACAAATTTTTTTCATTAAAATTATAATTTAAAGAAATAAAAAAATACAAAAAAAGAAAAAAAAAGGAAAAAAAGAGAAAATTGGCTACGTTTTTGATTGAAATATTGAAATTGTTTTATTGCTGAACACGAGCATATCAATATAACAATAATTAACAATAATTATTAACAATTAACAATAATTAAAAATAATATTAATAATAAAATTTGACTTGCAGATTAAAGAACACATAGTTAATTGTTAATTATAATTTAATTTAAAAATATATTAAAATAATAATGTATAATTAAAATTTACTTAAACATTTGAATATTTTTTATTATCATAATTTTAGTGTTTAAATTTAACATTATTTATAGTGTAATAAAAAAAGCAGCAAATTAAAATTTATAAATTATATTTTTATTTTATATTTTAATATTAATAATAAAATTTGATTTGCAGATTAAAGAACACATAGTTAATTGTTAATTATAATTTAATTTAAAAATGTATTAAAATAAAAATGTATAAGATTTACTTAAACATTTGAATATTTTTTACTGTCATATTTTAAGTGTTTAAATTTAAATTTATTTATAGTATAATAAAAAACGCAGCAAATTAAAATTTATAAATTATATTTTTATTTTCTAAGCTCTCATCAACTGAATTAATTTTCTCACTTCTTTCAACAATTTCAAAAACTAATTCTTCATAATTCGGATCAATCAAATTGAGCATTTCATCATTTTCTTCATAAATAATACAGAAAATCTCCACTACCAAATCATGCGTATCGGCATCTAATGCGGATGCTTGGGAAAGAATGTCTATCATTTCACAATTTATTATTAAATTGCTGCACTCACTATTATATTGACTGGCCAATAAATATATTATATAAATTGTGTCATATTCTAATTGGCAGCGTGTCAAATAATTCTTTAAAATGTCCATGAAATCTTCATTTAACAATATTTGACAGAGTTCAGAATTCTTTTCCATCATTTCGATCAATAAATCTAAATTTTGTAGAACATTTTTGGCATCATTGTCAGATTGCAATTGGCAGAGAATGTCTATGAAACAATTTATATTTATTTCCTCATTCATTTCCTCATTCATTTCCTCATTCATTTCCTCATCCCTTTCCTCATCTATTTCAATGTTTCTGTTGAAATTTATCTCATTGTGATGTTTTTGTTTTCTCAATTCTATAAATTGTTTATTTCTTTTGTTTCTCATAAACTGAAATGTTTTGTTTTCGTTTTTCACTGAATATTTTTCCATGTCAAATTAGTTTTAAATATATTTTGTTGTTTAAAATTAAATAGATATATCTTAAAGATTTTCTACATTTTCCTTTAATTTGATTGGATGAATTAAATTTTTTTGTAAGAGAATGTTTTTTAAGAGAATTCATTATAATTTAATTGTAAAATCAAAGCGTAAATGATATATTATGTTGCACTTCTGCTCCACATCTTGGTTCTTCGATGTTAATTAGATTGACTACGTAGCCCCTTTCCACTGAGGTCATGGATTAACCTGTTGTCATTCAGCAAATAAGCTATCATCTGTCATATCATCTATCATATTATTATTATTATTAATATTTAGATAATTGATTTGAAAATTACTCCGTGGATAGATGGCAATAGGGGATGGAACACTCTAGTGAAAATTGCATCACAAAGAAAGAATGCAGATGAAAATATTCAGATATTTAAAACTTTTTCAAAATATCCTCAGAATTATTAATTTTGTACATTTGTAAAAGTGTTTTATAAATTATAATAAATGTTTTAATTTTTTTGTTATTGTTTTATTTCAAATAAATACAATCATGTTTAAGATTTATTGATTAATACATGAATAGTCTCCATCCCAACAGGTTGACTTCATTATATTTTATACAAAATGATCAGTACAATCCAGAAAATCATTACATTCATATTGATCAATGTCTTCATGTTTAGATTCAGTTACAGTTTCATCAACATCTGACAAATTTTTTTCATTAAAATTATAATTTAAAGAAATAAAAAAATACAAAAAAAGAAAAAAAAAGGAAAAAAAGAGAAAATTGGCTACGTTTTTGATTGAAATATTGAAATTGTTTTATTGCTGAACACGAGCATATCAATATAACAATAATTAACAATAATTATTAACAATTAACAATAATTAAAAATAATATTAATAATAAAATTTGACTTGCAGATTAAAGAACACATAGTTAATTGTTAATTATAATTTAATTTAAAAATATATTAAAATAATAATGTATAATTAAAATTTACTTAAACATTTGAATATTTTTTATTATCATAATTTTAGTGTTTAAATTTAACATTATTTATAGTGTAATAAAAAAAGCAGCAAATTAAAATTTATAAATTATATTTTTATTTTATATTTTAATATTAATAATAAAATTTGATTTGCAGATTAAAGAACACATAGTTAATTGTTAATTATAATTTAATTTAAAAATGTATTAAAATAAAAATGTATAAGATTTACTTAAACATTTGAATATTTTTTACTGTCATATTTTAAGTGTTTAAATTTAAATTTATTTATAGTATAATAAAAAACGCAGCAAATTAAAATTTATAAATTATATTTTTATTTTCTAAGCTCTCATCAACTGAATTAATTTTCTCACTTCTTTCAACAATTTCAAAAACTAATTCTTCATAATTCGGATCAATCAAATTGAGCATTTCATCATTTTCTTCATAAATAATACAGAAAATCTCCACTACCAAATCATGCGTATCGGCATCTAATGCGGATGCTTGGGAAAGAATGTCTATCATTTCACAATTTATTATTAAATTGCTGCACTCACTATTATATTGACTGGCCAATAAATATATTATATAAATTGTGTCATATTCTAATTGGCAGCGTGTCAAATAATTCTTTAAAATGTCCATGAAATCTTCATTTAACAATATTTGACAGAGTTCAGAATTCTTTTCCATCATTTCGATCAATAAATCTAAATTTTGTAGAACATTTTTGGCATCATTGTCAGATTGCAATTGGCAGAGAATGTCTATGAAACAATTTATATTTATTTCCTCATTCATTTCCTCATTCATTTCCTCATTCATTTCCTCATCCCTTTCCTCATTTATTTCAATGTTTCTGTTGAAATTTATCTCATTGTGATGTTTTTGTTTTCTCAATTCTATAAATTGTTTATTTCTTTTGTTTCTCATAAACTGAAATGTTTTGTTTTCGTTTTTCACTGAATATTTTTCCATGTCAAATTAGTTTTAAATATATTTTGTTGTTTAAAATTAAATAGATATATCTTAAAGATTTTCTACATTTTCCTTTAATTTGATTGGATGAATTAAATTTTTTTGTAAGAGAATGTTTTTTAAGAGAATTTAATATAATTTAATTGTAAAATCAAAGCGTAAATGATATATTATGTTGCACTTCTGCTCCACATCTTGGTTCTTCGATGTTAATTAGATTGACTACGTAGCCCCTTTCCACTGAGGTCATGGATTAACCTGTCATTCAGCAAATAAGCTATCATCTGTTATATCATCTATCATATTATTATTATTATTAATATTTAGATAATTGATTTGAAAATTACTCCGTGGATAGATGGCAATAGGGGATGGAACACTCTAGTGAAAATTGCATCACAAATAAAGAATGCAGATGAAAATATTCAGATATTTAAAACTTTTTCAAAATATCCTCAGAATTTTTAATTTTGTACATTTGTAAAAGTGTTTTATAAATTATAATAAATGTTTTAATTTTTTTGTTATTGTTTTATTTCAAATAAATACAATCATGTTTAAGATTTATTGATTAATACATGAATAGTCTCCATCCCAACAGGTTGACTTCATTATATTTTATACAAAATGATCAGTACAATCCAGAAAATCATTACATTCATATTGATCAATGTCTTCATGTTTAGATTCAGTTACAGTTTCATCAACATCTGACAAATTTTTTTCATTAAAATTATAATTTAAAGAAATAAAAAAATACAAAAAAAGAAAAAAAAAGGAAAAAAAGAGAAAATTGGCTACGTTTTTTATTGAAATATTGAAATTGTTTTATTGCTGAACACGAGCATATCAATATAACAATAATTAACAATAATTATTAACAATTAACAATAATTAAAAATAATATTAATAATAAAATTTGACTTGCAGATTAAAGAACACATAGTTAATTGTTAATTATAATTTAATTTAAAAATATATTAAAATAATAATGTATAATTAAAATTTACTTAAACATTTGAATATTTTTTATTATCATAATTTTAGTGTTTAAATTTAACATTATTTATAGTGTAATAAAAAAAGCAGCAAATTAAAATTTATAAATTATATTTTTATTTTATATTTTAATATTAATAATAAAATTTGATTTGCAGACTAAAGAACACATAGTTAATTGTTAATTATAATTTAATTTAAAAATGTATTAAAATAAAAATGTATAAGATTTACTTAAACATTTGAATATTTTTTACTGTCATATTTTAAGTGTTTAAATTTAAATTTATTTATAGTATAATAAAAAACGCAGCAAATTAAAATTTATAAATTATATTTTTATTTTCTAAGCTCTCATCAACTGAATTAATTTTCTCACTTCTTTCAACAATTTCAAAAACTAATTCTTCATAATTCGGATCAATCAAATTGAGCATTTCATCATTTTCTTCATAAATAATACAGAAAATCTCCACTACCAAATCATGCGTATCGGCATCTAATGCGGATGCTTGGGAAAGAATGTCTATCATTTCACAATTTATTATTAAATTGCTGCACTCACTATTATATTGACTGGCCAATAAATATATTATATAAATTGTGTCATATTCTAATTGGCAGCGTGTCAAATAATTCTTTAAAATGTCCATGAAATCTTCATTTAACAATATTTGACAGAGTTCAGAATTCTTTTCCATCATTTCGATCAATAAATCTAAATTTTGTAGAACATTTTTGGCATCATTGTCAGATTGCAATTGGCAGAGAATGTCTATGAAACAATTTATATTTATTTCCTCATTCATTTCCTCATTCATTTCCTCATTCATTTCCTCATCCCTTTCCTCATTTATTTCAATGTTTCTGTTGAAATTTATCTCATTGTGATGTTTTTGTTTTCTCAATTCTATAAATTGTTTATTTCTTTTGTTTCTCATAAACTGAAATGTTTTGTTTTCGTTTTTCACTGAATATTTTTCCATGTCAAATTAGTTTTAAATATATTTTGTTGTTTAAAATTAAATAGATATATCTTAAAGATTTTCTACATTTTCCTTTAATTTGATTGGATGAATTAAATTTTTTTGTAAGAGAATGTTTTTTAAAAGAATTCATTATAATTTAATTGTAAAATCAAAGCGTAAATGATATATTATGTTGCACTTCTGCTCCACATCTTGGTTCTTCGATGTTAATTAGATTGACTACGTAGCCCCTTTCCACTGAGGTCATGGATTAACCTGTTGTCATTCAGCAAATAAGCTATCATCTGTCATATCATCTATCATATTATTATTATTATTAATATTTAGATAATTGATTTGAAAATTACTCCGTGGATAGATGGCAATAGGGGATGGAACACTCTAGTGAAAATTGCATCACAAAGAAAGAATGCAGATGAAAATATTCAGATATTTAAAACTTTTTCAAAATATCCTCAGAATTTTAATTTTGTACATTTGTAAAAGTGTTTTATAAATTATAATAAATGTTTTAATTTTTTTGTTATTGTTTTATTTCAAATAAATACAATCATGTTTAAGATTTATTGATTAATACATGAATAGTCTCCATCCCAACAGGTTGACTTCATTATATTTTATACAAAATGATCAGTACAATCCAGAAAATCATTACATTCATATTGATCAATGTCTTCATGTTTAGATTCAGTTACAGTTTCATCAACATCTGACAAATTTTTTTCATTAAAATTATAATTTAAAGAAATAAAAAAATACAAAAAAAGAAAAAAAAAGGAAAAAAAGAGAAAATTGGCTACGTTTTTGATTGAAATATTGAAATTGTTTTATTGCTGAACACGAGCATATCAATATAACAATAATTAACAATAATTATTAACAATTAACAATAATTAAAAATAATATTAATAATAAAATTTGACTTGCAGATTAAAGAACACATAGTTAATTGTTAATTATAATTTAATTTAAAAATATATTAAAATAATAATGTATAATTAAAATTTACTTAAACATTTGAATATTTTTATTATCATAATTTTAGTGTTTAAATTTAACATTATTTATAGTGTAATAAAAAAAGCAGCAAATTAAAATTTATAAATTATATTTTTATTTTATATTTTAATATTAATAATAAAATTTGATTTGCAGATTAAAGAACACATAGTTAATTGTTAATTATAATTTAATTTAAAAATGTATTAAAATAAAAAGATTTACTTAAACATTTGAATATTTTTTACTGTCATATTTTAAGTGTTTAAATTTAAATTTATTTATAGTATAATAAAAAACGCAGCAAATTAAAATTTATAAATTATATTTTTATTTTCTAAGCTCTCATCAACTGAATTAATTTTCTCACTTCTTTCAACAATTTCAAAAACTAATTCTTCATAATTCGGATCAATCAAATTGAGCATTTCATCATTTTCTTCATAAATAATACAGAAAATCTCCACTACCAAATCATGCGTATCGGCATCTAATGCGGATGCTTGGGAAAGAATGTCTATCATTTCACAATTTATTATTAAATTGCTGCACTCAATATTATATTGACTGGCCAATAAATATATTATATAAATTGTGTCATATTCTAATTGGCAGCGTGTCAAATAATTCTTTAAAATGTCCATGAAATCTTCATTTAACAATATTTGACAGAGTTCAGAATTCTTTTCCATCATTTCGATCAATAAATCTAAATTTCGTAGAACATTTTTGGCATCATTGTCAGATTGCAATTGGCAGAGAATGTCTATGAAACAATTTATATTTATTTCCTCATTCATTTCCTCATTCATTTCCTCATTCATTTCCTCATCCATTTCCTCATCTATTTCAATGTTTCTGTTGAAATTTATCTCATTGTGATGTTTTTGTTTTCTCAATTCTATAAATTGTTTATTTCTTTTGTTTCTCATAAACTGAAATGTTTTGTTTTCGTTTTTCACAGAATATTTTTCCATGTCAAATTAGTTTTAAATATATTTTGTTGTTTAAAATTAAATAGATATATCTTAAAGATTTTCTACATTTTCCTTTAATTTGATTGGATGAATTAAATTTTTTTGTAAGAGAATGTTTTATAAGAGAATTCATTATAAATTAATTGTAAAATCAAAGCGTAAATGATATATTACGTTGCACTTCTGCTCCACATCTTGGTTCTTCGATGTTAATTAGATTGACTACGTAGCCCCTTTCCACTGAGGTCATGGATTAACCTGTTGTCATTCAGCAAATAAGCTATCATCAGTTTGTTGTTTTTATTATTTTAGCTTTAAATTTATTATTATTGTTATATTATGAATAAACTTTATGTTTTAATAAAAAAAAATATGTTTATTATTATTTATTATAGTTTATTATCAATTGTTATTATTATTATTATTATTTTATAATAATAAAATTAAAATTATTTCTCTGATCGACTATCAAATACAATTCATCCTCCACCATGATTTCCTTGTGTTTTTGAACTGTTTTACACATTGTTTTGAATTGAATGTATTTTAAAATTTATTACTGATATTTTAAAAATACTTATTGAGAGCACTTTTATTGATTGACTTTGAATTTATTTTTGAATAATTACTTTAGATCAATTTTGTCTATGAATAACAAACTAAAACACATTAAAGATGCTGGATAAAGGGATAATTCCAAAAATAGTAGCAATTAAAATCTGCACTTATAAAACATAAATTCCATTGACTTTAACAGAACACAAATTGAAATATATTTGATGTGATTGTTAACTTTATATTTTTAACTTGTAATTGTGATAATTAAATAGATTTATTGAATCTGTGTTTGTGTTCTTATTTATATAAGAACAATCAAGTTGAGATTTGAGAACCTCAACATTATTATTATTATTTTTTTATATCAAATCAAATTAATCACAGATAAGAATAAATACATTTATCAATATTTAACAACATTTATTAGAGTAATGGTGCAATTCTAGCACTTGTAATTTTCCAAATAGGAGAAAATAAATCATTATTATCGATTCTATATCCTTGAATCGTAATTGATAGATACAAATTTTCTTGTTCCATAAAGTTTATTTCTTCAAATGCATCATTATTATTTTGCATATCAATTTTTGAAGAAAGCATTTTAATTGCATTTTAAATTTGAATCCATCTTCTTGAAAACTTCATCAATAGTTTTAATATCTATCATTGACAGCATCCCTGATAGGAAATTGAACTGAGATGTTCAAACACTTTTAGTTTGTCAGAGTTTGAATTTTTCTTGCTCATTGTGAATTATGACCTACATACGAAGGTAACGTGTTTTTATACTATTGAAAGATGTTAATTATCTTATCAAATTTAAGTAATTTGTCTTTATTTAGTTTTTGCGCGTGATATATTTTTATTGTATTTGTGAATCCTTTCTATATTTATGGGATTATTTATAATTCTATTATTACATGTTAGTTATGTTTTAATATTATTTAAAAATCTGAATCATTATTATTATTATTATTATTATTATTATTATTATTATTATTATTATCAATTATATTATTATTAAATAAATAGTTATGCATACATGACAATGATTTATATGTAAGAAAGCGCCAATCAAACTATTTTTATGATATATTTCGACAGTTTCCTGTCATCATCAGGTAGGATATAATAACTTTATAAATTAAGGATTATTAAACAAATTTATTAATTGTATTAAATATTAATTATATAAAAAAACTTTTTAATAAAAACTTTTCATTCTTTTAAAAATTATAATTAAAATAATATATTATTTTTAAAATTTTAAAATTTAGAATTTAATTTAATTAATTAATTATTTAATTTAACAACAAATGGTTAATCCTCATGTTAATTATCGCGTCTGTGTACGCATTGTTTTTGAAATTGTTCTTATGTTATGTGTGCCCACACAGACGAGAACAATCTCTCTTGATTTTGCATTTTTGCTTGGGTTGGAAATTTTCGATTTATACTGGAATTTTTCTAGAAGTGAGAAGTAGTTTTCAAAAGAATTTTTTTTTTGAATTGTATTTTTTGTAAAAATATTTTTTTAAATGTTTGAAAATTTTGTATTCTTTCTTTTATTTAATTTTTCTTACTTGTCATTAAATTATCACTTAATTGTTTTATTATTATTATTATTATTATTATTATTATTATTATTATTATTTATAATGTTATTATTATATTCTATAAAATTAGAATTAACAAAATAAATGTTATTACTAGTGCATGAAAAAACAAATTTCATCCATAAAAACTTGTTGTGGCACATCAAATTCAATAAATTTCACATTCAATCAATTAAAACATTTCAAACAATCCAATCAGTTCAAACAAATGATTCATAAATCAAAATTTATCATTATATTCATTGTCCAAATCACATTTCTAGAAAATATCACGACCAGTTCATTACAAATAAATAGTTATCATGATAGTTATTATGCCTTCCTGAAACCAGGCAAATGTGAACTTGAACAACTCGCTATTCAGAGCCATTGCCAATATAAAGTGAAAACGTTTCAAGAAATATGCAATGAGAAATTAAAAATTATCAATTTGGAGGAATCTCTTCTTACAAATCTTTCATATACTCGGCATTCAAAATCGGAAGAATTTATCGGAAATTCTGGTTCCAAGCAAACGGTAATTGAATGCCAATCTCAAATAAAAGTTCTTCTTGGCCAATGCTATTTAGAACAGGCTCGGTTTGAAAAGAAGTGTTTAAGGATTTACAAGAGATTCGGAGCTTGCAAAAACTTTGGAGTTTACCAATATTTTCGAATGAATAATTATAATGTTGTTGACAGCCTAATGATTATTTATTAATAGTTTATTAATAATTAATCAACAAATATTTTTGGTTTTTTTCTTTTATTTTTGTGTATGAATAAACCATTTTATTTTATTTCTCCTTTTTCATTTGAATTATTATTCAATTGCTAGTTATATAGATATTCTGCCAGGAATGAAATGAAATAAAAACCCTTACTCCCCCTCCCCCTTGTGAAAAGCTAATATTGTATTATATTTTATCGAATAAAAAAATGTTGAATATAGATTATTCTTTTTAATGTAAAGTGCAAAGTACATTTTTAGTAGAAGTTTGCACCTAGTACCGTAAGCAGGCCTGGATTAACCATTGGCCAAACAAGGCACGTGTCTTGGCCACCAAGCGTCTGGGGGCACCACAAGTCCTCAAGCAAATAATTTTTTGAACAAATTTAAGTTCAGAAACAACTGAAAATTAAATGAATGCTATGAAAATGAAGAAATACATTATAATAAAAATTTACATTCAAGTTTGGTACAATCTAGAATGCTTAAAAATTAAGCCCATAAAACATTTTTAAAAACTCCTGGTAAATGGTAATGACTAAAATGCGGACCATGTGGACTCATCATTCATACGTGTTTAATCCTAATCCTGACCATAACTCAATAATATTGAACATACAAGCGGTCACGGTCAGTGAAAGACCAGGGGCCTGGGCAGAAGGCAGCACCCATGTGGGTTTGTGTCTTGGGCACTAAAATGGCTTAATCCGGCTTTGACCATAAGGCAGTGCTAATATTGTAGGAAAAATGTACGAAAGGTTTTATAGTACTAATTTCAGCAATTAATTTCTTTAGACGAAATATAGAGATTTTTGAAAAAAGAATTATTTTGACATTATTTAAATTATCTTTTTCCGAAATATATAAAATTTTAATATCTTCAACTTTGATTACCATAACACTTTTGAAGTTCACTGGAAATTGGTCAAAAAAATGAAAGCATGGGTTATCTTTCTGCGCAATAGAGTGCAAATGTTTCTGAAATATTACAAGATTTTTCTTTAAAAAATTATAGATATTCGCAAGAGATTTATTTTGGCTCTATACAGTCTTTTCGTATCTCAACGACAAGGCGGTTAAAATCAAGTTTGGCTCTCAAAACTTGAACCTCAAGTCTTGTTGTAAGTTTTTTTTGTTTTATTGTCGTTTATGTTTTTCCAAAATTTCTTTCTAATCTCAATAAGCACGTATTATTTCTGATTGTATCATGTTTCTTTTTTTTTGCTTAATTTCATTAATTTTTTTATTCATTTCATTTAATATATCATTACCTAAAATGATTTTTGGGTAAATTTCATTTGCCGAGTAAATATTTTGTACAACAACCACATTTTCGTATTACCAAGACCATAAATATTAAATAAACTCCCATTAGCACAACTTATCTTTATAACTTCTACATCTCATTTTATGTTTTTAATTCATTTACGTCTTTGCTTATAACGCTAATTTTAGCACCAGTGTCTAGCAAACAATAAATTTGGTAAGTCGAAGAGCATAATAGTAGGCTGAGGTCGTAAATTCGAATGAAATTTATTAAGAGAAAGAATAAATACACTTAGTAACAAATATTGATAGAAAGAACCATAAGAATCGTAAGAGATTTATTACAGCAACATTGGAACATTGGTAGATGAGTATGAAGAGAAAATCTGGTATAAAATGTTACCTAAAATAAAATCTATACCCTTTCAAGATTAATTACGAACGGAGTGTTAATTTGTTTTAAAACCTGAACCAGACAGATTTTCTGAGAAAAGAATATATTCGGATAAAGTGGCAGACAAAATAAAAGATAAGAAAATTCTAAAAAGCGACACTAGTAATTTATTTTGTTTAAATATTCGACATTTATCATTGTTTTATTAAATATAATTTATAACTATCAAAAGTACTGTAAATCTGATTTAACTAAATTTTTGGAGAAAAAAAATAATTCATTTGGAAAATTGTAACAATTGCCACATTTTTGCTGGCATGGATTAATTTGAATTTATTTTAAATTATTTTATTTTTTCAATTTTTAACCCCTTTTCCGCGAAAGGTTATTTTTAACCTATCAAAATATGGCAAATAAATTACAAACAAATAATAAATAATTAAAACCAAAATAAAATATCAAGAGAATAATTTCACGGTTCAAAAACAAGGTTAAATAAGTCTTTTGAGATAAAAGAATAAAGATAAAATTTTATTAAATCAAAAGTACGTAGATAAAATGATAATGCGATTATATCAGTTATGCAGAGGATTTCAACACCTACGGATAAAATTTAGTAATATATTTACAATAGTTAATGGATTCTGATATCAAGACTTATGTAGTAAGATGCCAACGCTTTTAAATTTATTTATTTAAGATTATTTGGTCATTAAAGTCATTTAGCCATGAAACCGATTATAATATTTATCATTTGTGTTGCAGTAATTGAATGTAGAAAACATGACTACCGATTTTACAATTCGGTAACAAAATGTGATAGAGATTGGGCGAGAGCAGATCGAAAGTGCGACGAGAAAAGTTATGTTTTACAGAAAGTTTGCCACGATAAACGAGAACTCTTTCATTATTCATACAAGAAAGCCATTGAGAATTTCGTTTGCAGAAATGAAGAAGGAGATTGCATTAATGAGATTGGTAAGATGTATATGGATCTAGACGAAGGGTTGTCAAGGATTCGAGAATGGTGCCATGGGAAATTTGAATTGATCGATGCCAAATGTGACAAATTGGCGGATCAATTGCACGCCAGGTGTGACATCATTTACAACCGATATGGCAAATGCGATAGGATGAGTATTCATAAAATTTTCAAAAATGTTACTTGAATTTTTATTGAAATCACTTGAAAAATGTTATGACAATTATACATTTGTTATTTTTTATTTATTTCATTTGGTAATTTAGTTCAATATAATAATAATAATAATAATAATAATAATAATAATAATAATAATAATAATAATAATAATAATAATAATAATAATAATAATAATAATAATAATAATAATAATAGTTCCCATTTTAACAATATTATCGTGCTTCGTTATTATATTTTTCAATTCCAAAAATATGTTTGACTTCTGTAAATCTATTTTAATTTCTTTATTGTCAATGGCATTAAATAATAGAAACTACTTTGAAGTTTTGACTCAAGTTTTAAAGGTTTATCACAGTTTTTCTCGATTTTCTGACAAATTCATTTTACCAAATCTTCTTCACGTTTATATTGCAGTTTCCTGTAAATTTTAGTATTTTTTGTTATAAACGCTTTGTCAAAATTTTCGTTCATTATTATTCAGTAACCTGAAATATTGCTAAATTCTTTCAATGAACTTAAAGTTTTCTCCTCTGCCAAAAGTATCTGGATGTTTGGAAAAGTTATTCATGGGCAGTTGTTTTATATTAGTCTTGTTGAGTAATATCATAGAATAGACTCCATGTGCTCTTGATCAAATAGTACTAACTCAGCACAAATAACTTTTATTAACATCATAGTTTACTATTAGTTAATTTATTAATAAGAGAGTTTGAAGACTATAAATCAGTAATATATCGATTTTTGTTTATACTCACGAATTTTCGGTACTGCCTTTTTCAAGTGAAATTCACTTGAAAAAGGCAGCGCGAAAATTCGTGAGTATCAACAAACATCGATATATTACTGATTTAGTCTTCAAACTCTTTTTAATAAATTCAATGGAAAAAATAATCAGTGGTGAAATTGGAAGAAAAAAAATTCTTATATTACTATTATTTCCTTAAATACTATCAATATAATTTACTTTCTTCTAGGAACAGGTAGATCATGTAAAGCAATTACTTAAACGAATTTGATTCAGAAGAATTTTCTCTTTTTAATGTATACTCTTTAGGTTTTCTCTTTTAATAAACACTTTAATTTCTATATTTTAATAGTTTCCTCGAAAAATATCAATTTTTTCCATTCAATAATTATTTATAAATTTTGTTAAATTGTGCTGTGCTTTTAAACTTTATTTTATACAACTCTAAAAGTCAATATGACCCAATATTGATAGTATCATTTAAAAGATTTTTTTTAAAGTTTATTATTTATAAATAATATTTAAACAAAGAGAACCTTTATATGTTTACAATATATTGAGAAAAAGATCAAATATATATTATAATTATATTTACTTGTAAATATTTAATAAATTATTCATAATTATTATTAATATAAAAGAAAAAAATTAACATGCGAAAATTCGTAAAAGGCAAATAAATATATAGTAAAAAGTATATTGTTCAAATAAAATTTCAATCATTCACAAGGTTGGCATGTTTGAAATGTGACTTTTCTCTCAAAGATTTTTTTGAATGTAATAGTTCGCATTGATACGTTCTATTAATCAACTCGTAGAATCCTACAGCTGATACAATTAATTTGAAGATTAAAACAAAACTAGAATTAATTATATTCAGATAGAACTTTGAACACGATTTCTCTTGTAAAAAATGAAAGCAGTCACCAAAAATAGAAGTAAGAGAAAGAAAATGACACCGAAATATCGAAAACAGTGTATTTCGTGCATTTTAATATTTGCGACTGCTTGAACCAGGATTATGGATAAATGTTTAAAAGTTATCAAAACCATAAACTTCGTACCGGCATACTTCCCTCGAATAATGTTGGAAATAAGTTTAAAAAAGTTAATTTGGAAAAAAGTTAATTAATTAAATGTTTAATTTAATTTGATCCTTATCATAATAATAATAATAATATTAAAATAATAATAACACCCAAAATTGCACTTTTTATCATTGAAATTGTTTGATATGCGAAAGATATATTGCAATAACGACTCTTAAATTTTATTAAAATTTATTAAAATTCAACTTTTAAGACATTTAATTTTTTCCATCAAAATTAGAATTTCATCTAAAGTTTCTTTCAAGTCTTTCAAATAATTTTCACTAGCCATTTTACTATTTTGGTAACTAATCATGTTTTCATAAGAACTGATCCACTCACCCAAAAAGAAATCTAGAATTTGAAATTTACCAGTCATTGACTCATGAACATCTTTCAAAGCCTCCTCGGAATAATTATTTACAACGATTTCACGTTCAAGAGTTTCCATACCACAAATCGCTTTTAAAACGCCTCGAATATTTGATAGGTTATCACAAATAGAAACGTCATGAATTGATAAAATATAGGAAACTTCTAGTGGTAATATATTTAAATTATTTCGGGTAAATTTATTTAGACATTGTTTTCGTATATGCAAGGTCTCAGTGGCTTCCAAATGGACTTTGGAAAACTGATATAATTTCCATTTATTGCCATCATAAAGTTGATTCAAATTGTTTCTAACAATTCTAAGGGAATTTTTAACAATTTCATGACTATCAGAAAATATTGACTCGTATGAATCTAATATAAATTGATGTAGCAACTTGCGATCCGTTAACGCATTGGGATATATTTGAACACAGTTTCCACAAAAGAAAAATATATCCCATTTTAAGTATGTGGAGTTAACTTGATTTTTTACGGTTACGCAACAAATACATCTTTCTATTGGTTGAACGATTTTCGGTTCCAGTTCCTCATTTTTCTTTAGGAAAGTTTGTTTTACCAAATTTAGTCTAATTTTTTCCATTGTATTTTTTATGTGTTTGAAATCGTTTATGCTTTTGCGGATATCTAAGTAATTTGAAAGCAACATTATTTTCATTATAAAATCGTCCTTGATTTCACTTTGTAATTTTAATGTTAATTCGGTTAAGTTTTTTCTGCAATATTCATGTGAATCGAATATGCGTTTGAGAAGTTTGTAGTGTTCGTTGACCTCTTGCAAATTCTCAATAAGCTCCGTGAATTTAGCAAACTTTTCAGGGTATTTTAAACGGTCGATGTTCTGTTTAATTTTATTAATGATTATAAAGTTTGGAGTGTTTTTTGTACACTCATTCCATTCTTCGATAAAAGTTCTTTTTTCTATGGACAGTAATGAAAGGATCTCTTTAAAAGTACTTTGAATTATATCTAATACATTTTTTGGCAAGGAGATTGAGAAATATGTAGCAGAATTGATGATTTCTTGATAAGTCTCCTGATCATATTTATCTATTACCTTTTCAATTTGTAAAATCTTTTCAAGTAATTTGGAATAGTTATTATTGAATTTCAAAAAGGTTTTTGGGATATATTCCAAATGAAAAGATATCAATTTGTCAACTTCAGATGATATCATTTCCATTTGTATTTCAATAACATCTTTTATAACGTAATTCTTTTCAGTCTCATCATATAATAATATTTTATTGATGGGCCTCGTGTCTATGGGGCATTTGTTGGTATCCTGAATAAAATACTCAAAACACAATTTGCAATATTTATGCTTGCATCCGATTATTGTTATAAAATTTTCATCACTGCTGATATCATAGCAAATTAAACATTCGTTGTCGTAAGACATAACTAAATAAATAATTAATTAATTTCAATTATTTAAACAATTTTTTGATTATTTTTTGTGTGTATGCATGTGATTGAATGGAAATAAATATTGTTATTATATAATTATCAAGTATTTTTTCGAGGTTTCAAAAAATTTTAATTTTTAAAAAATACTTTTTTTTATCAATACTATAAAATTTTAATTTTAATTTAAAATTCGGCTTTTCAATCGAATAATTTATAATTTTTCACATAGTTCTGTAAAATCGGTTATTATCTAAAATTATTCCAGGATAAGTCATCTTTTTTTTATTTTAATAATATCTTTAATAATATTTAAATTACTAATATTTCACTATTGAATGATGTAAAATTTAAAAAATATTGGAAAATTAAATTTAAACAAATAATAATTTTTAAAATTTCAAAAGAAAATATTTTTAAAAATTAATTAATTAAACTCATATGTAATTAATATTTCCATTATTATTATTGTTATATCATTACTATCAAGCAGCCGCGTAACTTTCTGGGGCCCAGAGGGGAAGGTTGTGGGGAAATCTCTTGCTCCATCAAAAATAGAGGGGTAAGGCAAAATTTGAAATTAATTTAAATTACTAAATAATTTTAATTTTAATTTCTTTTAATATCAAAATAAAATCATAAAAAATTAAAAAAGTTATCAACTTTATTTTTGTTTTCATTGTTATAAAATTTAGGGCTATAATTTACTAGAAAAATCTCTAAACAGTTTAGTGGATCTCAAACACTTAAACGAAAAATCGAAAAGAACAGATCAGCTGAAGAATTAAAAAAAATGAAACCGTTAGATTTATATTTTAGTAGTACAGTCAACCCTTTCTTATATGAACTCCTTAATATGAACATTTTTTAAATTCGAAAATATTAATTTGAAAAATATATATTTATTATGAACATACTTAATTTCTATCTACTTAATTTTTACTTAATTTTTATCGATTTTTATTGACAACAAAAATATTAAAAAAATTATAATTACATAAATTTCGAATTCAGATAAATTGTTTTTGAAATCTAATTTTTTGCATATATTAACAATTAGACTATTTTTTATATAAACATTTAATTAGTCAAGTCCATGATATAATTCATATTTGTTATATATTTTTTTCAACCCATGAAATCTGCAGAAAAGAAACGATAAAGACATGATTTGAGCATCGAAACAAAAATAAGATAATCGAAGATGCAGCCAGCAGCCATGCAAATGAGCAATCACTTACAAGAAAGTGTAATGTCTCGTTAGGATGTATAAATGGAATATTAAAAAACAAGAGATCATAGGTGATGTGGAAATAAATTTTATCTTGGATGATATATAATTCTCCGGAATCAGTTTGTATGTTAAACTTTAACATTGGTTACTATTGCCCAATGAGTAGGAAAACATACGACAATTATGCGATTTTATGTATTTAGATATTTTATATAAAAATTTCGCGACCCCAATATTTTGCTAGGCGCGATCCATAGTTTAAGAAGCCTTGTGTTAAAGCTAATAATTGATAAGATAATAAGCGAAATGCGATCTAGGAAGTTTATGATTAAAAAATAATTAGCATAATTTTTGAATCTCTTCTTGTAGTAAGCCCACGGCCACATTTTGGTACCCCCCCCTTTACTACTTAATAATTAGTCAGAAGTTAACGAATATTTTCATTAATTATTTCCTTTTATTTAATTAATTAATTATTTCTTTATTTAATTTATTTTGTTATTTAATTTAATTTATTTTAGTTTAAATTTAAATTATTATTTCTTATCTGTAATTCTTATTACTCTTTTTTTACTAATTTACGCAAACTTATATATGAGCTTACGAAAGCAATTTGGTACCCCCTTACTACTCAATAATTAATCAGAAGTTAACAAATATTTTTATTAATTATTTCCTTTTATTTTATTATTTTTATTTAATTAATTAATTATTATAATTTTATTTCTTTATTTATTTCTTTATTTTGTTATTTAATTTAATTTATTTTAGTTTAAATTTAACTTATTAATTCTTATCTGTTATTCTTAATAGTCTTCTTTACTAATTTACGCAAACTGAGACAAAAATGTTCAAAATATAAAAATATATTAGTCAAACTTATTATACATTTAATTCTAAAAAAGAAATCAATAAAAACAAATTTCTTTTAACAAATATTTATTTAAATAACATCTGGTATATCTTCAGCTGATTCTTTGTTGGAGCCGGATCGCATTATTGAACAGCAAATGAGTCACCTCCCATATAATGGCCATATGCATAATTTTTATTTTTCTCCATCCAAACCCTTTTTCATCTGCGTTGGTAAGTGCAGTTTTTTCATTTTTTATTACGAATATTTGATGATTTTTGTTAGTTATTTTTGTTTGAGGTACAGAAAAATGTGATTAGTGTTATAGCAATCCAGGTATGACTGATGTTTTAAGTCACTACCTTTCAATGTTACTTCTTTAGCTTTTTTAGTCTCGTCATCACCTAACAAACTATAACATTTAGGTCTAAGCAAAACCCACTCCTTATATTTAAGACCTTTATTCTCTTATTTGAACTTTCCAATGAGAGAATCAAGGTTATTTCTGTATAAAAGATGACAATGATCATAATTAGAGGTGTATAGTAAATTATCTCGGATCATTGAAGGTAAAAGAACATCAAGCTTACAATTAATTACTTAAAGGAAAAAAGAGTCTGTATCACCTGCAACGATATTAATTTTACAGTTGAATTCGTTACGATATTTTTGTAACTCTTTATACTGCAGCTGATACATTCTAAGTTTCGATAAGTCCAGTGCAGTTTGGCCAATGTAACTGGGTCTATCTAAACAAATAGCTTCCTTATTTAGCAAGACTGATACTAAGTCATTGTCAATTTCATTAGTCCTTTTAAACGTTGGTTTAGATGTATATGTAATTAGCCTAGAAGCCAAATTACAAAGGCGCAAATTCAGACGTTTTTTCAGATTCTCTCCGGTTTCGCCGTAATGACTATTATTTAATAACTTATAATAATTTTTATCCAAGGCATTACTCGATTCCGCCCTAAATCGGGTGTAATCTTTAAAAATATTATCGTTTGTGAATTTAATTGCTCTTTGTACATGAATTAATTTTACACCAAGAGAAAGAAAAAGCTTGAGAAGTCTCCAATGAAGAACATAGTTCTTCTTGGGATGATGTGTAAGCACCAAATTCTCAACTTTAGAGCCAGATGGACACATCTTCTCAACGGCAACTGGAAAATCATCTAATTTGTCGTGAATCGAATCAGGAATTTCCAAATCAACCTCCAAGGTAAATCCAAATGGAAGTACTTACAAATCTGCAGATTCACAAAAATAAATTATTTTATTTAACTCTATTGATTACCCATTTAAAATCCTTATATGGACGTATGCTCGATAGGATATTTCAAAGTAATTAAAGCGGAACTCCAGCTCCTGCCTGGAATTCACAAGAAATCAAGAGGTTCAAGTCTATAAAGTGCAATAGATTTTGAACGAAATTGTTGAAAATAGTCAGCTAGTAAGAAAACATCCAATTTAAGAAATAACATCATGTAATCAAACAATGATTCACAATGAAATTCTTTCCATATATGTTGTGCCTTTTGTGCAGTGACTCCTTCCCAAATTGGTGGTAAGTCATAAGTATTTCTTAAAACTTCTAAAGAAGTTGCAAAATTATATGGGAATATCCCCTTTGAATTAACAATAGTCCCCATAAATTCATTAGTGAGACGAACCCTTAGTGTTCATGATAATTTGATGCTTTTACTTGATTCGATTTTAACTTAACTTCAGACTGTGTCTGCACTCTATTTTTGAGCATTTTAATCAAAATTATTTATTTACTTTGCGTCAAAATCAATTTTTGACGAACACAATGTACTCATTATTTTATTGATATCTTCGTCAACTTCAATTATACCTTCGGTATACACAAAAATGCAAATTTGTATATAAATTTTTGACCCACTTGCATATATATCTTGATCTTTAAATGCTCATAATTTGTTCTACTTACACGATCAACAATTAAATGGTCTCTGGTAACTATTTTCTGCTTTTCCCCAGTGAATATACAATCTCCAAATTTACCGGCTATCTATTTTTCACTCTCATTTTTTATTTTTTCCTTAACAAAATATTTACCAACATTATTTATATTTATATTAAATGCTAAAATTCCTCTATAATAATTATCATGATGTTGGCGCCTAGAGGATCTGTTTTTAAAATATCCAACGGTTGCTTAAAGATTTGTCATCAACTCTTTCCCAAACGCCTTCATGATTATTTTACTTTCTACCATTCGTACACAGGGGCTGAAAATCAATAAGCAGATGAGCGTCATAACTAGAACTACTCCTTATTGCATTTTCACTTTCAAGTTCATGACTGTCAATAAAAGGTCTTACATCGATTTATCATTCATTTTTTTGATTATTGTTTTCTCTTGTTCATTTAGTTAGGGCCTGTCTTTATTTTTATTTTGAAAATTTATTCCTGAATCACTTAATGATTGTTATTGGCTGAGTATGCTTTTTGTTGATCACTTTTGTGGTAAAAATTGTAGGCTATCATTAGACCTCGACGAAACTTGTTTCGTTTCGCTCGATGTGGAATCTGAAGTTTAGCTTCCCCAGTCAGGATGTTTTGCTAACTACTTCACTCATAATATGTCTCAAGATTTTGAAACTAGCAAGACCTTACTCGAAGCTTCTGTCACACTCGCAACTCAGATACTTCGGTGAGTCAACAAAGAGTGTTTACTTCTAGATGGACGCCACTTGGGTGGACCAAAGATAATGTCAGACGTTTGGTCAGCAGGACCGTCCTTGAGAATAGGGCGTCAAGCTCACCCACGCTTGTCTACAATATTTCACAATTACGACTCATTTGACATCCTCTTGGTTTACTATTGATCAGCCAGCCTAATGGTTCAAGACATAGAGAAAGGCTTATTCAGCATGCCACCGCCTTTCCACTGATCTTTGCCATTTTGTCCTAGCCTTCATTTGTCCTCCAACCTTCAAACCGTGGGGGAAAATGTTTATTTTGTGTGCCATCACCACACCATTGTTCCATAGATATCTGTTCTATTAACATGTTGGGTTGTCTCACAAAGAAAAAATCATAAAAATCATATCAAAAGGAAAATGAGCCAGATGTGAACATTTATTACCATTTAAATTACATTATACATGAATACAATTTATCACTAAACGAGCATAAAAATTTGAAAAAAAATTTATGTTGCACTGAAAAACTAGAGTAAAATTGAGGTGAGTTTGTAAGAAGCTAAAAAGTTAAAAGTTGAAATAATGAATTTTCGGTCGGCATTTACACTGATTTTTGCTGTTTTATGTGTATGTACCAATATTTTTTGAAAATAATTTTTGAAGAATCAACTCAAAAAATTATTCTTGACAAAATAACACTTTAAACATATTTAAAAACCAACTAAGCCTTATGGATCAGTACCTCCATGCCAACTGTTTTCAGACAAGGTCTTTATTAATACTTGATATTTGTTAACAAAAAACTAGCCGAACAACTGAATCTACGTTTCCCAGAATTGAAGCAGCTGGGTTCAAACCGATCAAAATGTAGAAGGTCAAGTGCACAAACAAAATATTACAAGACCAAGGGCTGCGCGATCAAATTAAGATTCAGACTTTCAAGATACGTTCCTGAAAATTGAAAACCGAGAAAAATCAGGGCCAGGTGATCATTCGCCCTCTAATTCAAGTAGAGAGTTGGGTAAATTTATAAATATTCCCGTCCAGATAAGATGCCATCTATGTACCATCGACATCAGTCCAATCGTCGACTGTAGTGAAAGAAAGCAAAATTACCGTATATACTCGTGTATAAGCCGAAGTGAGTTTTTATAATCAATTTTTTGTCCAAAAGTACCCGTATATAAGCCGAGGTAAAAAAAATAGCTAAAATCTGACGAACTATTTAAATAATCACAAAATCTTGTTTTTGACATGTTCTTTTCCATTTTTTGTTTAATTGGGTACTTTGAAAATATGTTGCGATGTCAAAAATTTCAAAATAACTGAATACAGAAAAGAGAGAATATTTAATTCACAAAAATAATAATTAATATAAAATTGATTAAATAAATATTTTTAATCTTACAAGAGTGTTAAATAAATATGATTTTTTAAATTAAAATTAATGTTTTTTTGGCTGGCAAAAAATATTGGTTTTTGTTATTCGTATATAAGCCGAATGGAAAAAATTAGCTTAAAAAATTGCCCAAAATTTCTCGGCTTATACACGAGTATATACGGTAATGAACCAAAATCAAAAGATAATGGAGACAGCAGCTACTTCATTAAAGAAACATTGATATTTATTTTGTTTTGCGTTAATTAAATAATATTAATATATTTAAAAGTTTAATTTGTCTCTAAAAATTGTTCTTATTTCATGTTAAGAATTGATATATTCTATGAAGCTACTATGTGAGGTTAGTTATAAGAACAGTAACAATTGGTTTAGTAACGAAGAGTATTCAAGAAATTTTTGAGAAGACATAAGTAAGGACCATGCTGAGTTAAAGTCGGATACAGCTCTCCTATATGTAATCCAGGGATGCAAGATATATAAAACATTAGAAGTTCCGCCTACTTGACGTTCCCAAGCAATAGGTATCAGGCGATTGAAGGCAATAGTGTGTGGTTGCCAAGGAGATGAAAATATGTTACAATTACCAAGCCAACATTTAAATGAGCAATGAAAGAATTTGGCGAATTCATTTACTATTCAGAAAGCAAAATTTCTAACTACGCACCTGCCTTGCAAGATATACTTAAAAACAAAATGTAAGGCTTATTGAAAGAACCTTAGCAACATATACCTAGAGTAAAGTTAATTTTTATAATTTTCCTTATGATTAAATTATTACTCATTCTTTATAAAAATTAGTCAATAATATTTAATTTTAAAAATAGACTAAATCATTCTTTAAAATAATATAGCAGACAATATTTTGATAAATAGGATAATATTTCAAAAATTGTTATCGTTATTGTTTTAATTGATCTATTAAATTCTAAAGTTTTAAATTTAGAAAATGCTTCGTGCAGATTTTTTACAATATTAATTCATTTCATTTATATTCAATTTTTTGTTGTATAATGTCACATAAATTTTATATTTAATGCATAAATCAGTTTTTACATGAAATTCAAATTTAATTAATGTTTATTTTTGTGCATGTTATTATATTAATATAGTGAGGAAATCAAATTATTTATGTTAAACTATGATGTAACTGTTTAGAATATTCCCAATATTAGATAGTTATTATTAAATTTTAATCATTATGTAATATTAATTTTGTGATGTTTACACTAATTTCTAAGTTTAAATACTAAGCCATTTTCTTCATATATATACTATATTATATTCATTGATTTATATTTTAACATATTCTTTTAATTGTGGCAACATTAACATTTTAAACCTTTTAGACGCAAAACAAGTTCAAGAAAATTTTTGTTGGTGGATTACCACCTCAGACCACAGAAAGTGATATGAGGCAGTATTTTTCAAAATATGGAGATGTATGTGACGTTGTAGCCATGCGAGATAAGACTGGAAACAAATCTCGAGGTTTTGGATTTGTTGTGTTTAAAGAAGCAGATTCAGTTGACAGATGTCAAGCTGAGCGTCCTCATCAACTACTGGGTAAGATAGTCGACACAAAACGAGCTATGCCGAAAGAAGAAAGTCTAAATCCAGATATTCATTGCAATTCTAAACGAATATTCATTGGTGGAATTAGACGATTTTTCACTGAAGATGACCTTAAGGATTATTTCAGCAATTTCGGTGAAATTGTCGATTGCACAATCAAACGAGACAATGTGTCCGGTCAGTCTAGAGGATTTGCTTTCATCACGTTTACCGATCGTGACATCGTTGATAAAGTCATTCTTTCAAAACCACATGCCATTCGGCATTGTATAGTCGACGTGAAAAAAGCTTTATCACCAGAAGAGTTACGACAACTCGATGAAAATCACAGCAATACAAATAATGTTAGTAATAACAATAATAATTTGGATTATGAAAATGATTGTCAAAGAATTTACAAGCACAGTCAAGATCAAGGTAATTTTTTCGATTTGAAATTTATAACAATCACATTTTCCAATTATGAGTTGCGTCATTTGAATTCAATTTCCTTACCGAATTTAGTATTTTTTTTATTAAACAATCCTATTTGAATGCATAAATTTGAAAATGATATTTATTTAATTTGTATGTTCTGCTATTTGAATATGGTGCGATAACTTATGAATACTACTCATTAATTTGTCAGTAGTTGTGGTGTGATGTTATCATTTTAATTTATTTATGTAATCTATTATCTTTCTATTGTGTTTTGAGCAAATCACTGAATTGCCATTGGATAATTTTTATAAGTTAAAAGAATTAATTAAATAATTTGGAAACTTTAACGATTTATAAAAATAATTATCATCAAATGAAAAAAACGTGTTTTAGTTTTGTTTTAATGAGTTCCTGGGAATTTTTTCCACCTCAAACGTTGAAATTGTTTGAAAAGCGATTGAAAAGTGAAAAGTAGAAATTCTATTTTTTAATTAATCGAATTTTTAAATTTTGCACTGTGCATTATTGACATCTATTTAAAATTTTTATTTCAATGTCACACCTCACTCGTAGAAATTAATAGAGCTTATAAATGCATATTGAATAAAGAACAATACTGTTGTGGCTAATAATTAATATGTGGTGCAGAATTATTGATTAAAATTGTTTTAATTATTTTTAATATTGATTTAATTTATCTTCGCATTTTCAAAGTTTCTCCTTGAAATTCTTGATGATATAAAGATTATTTTATTAAAATTTAAATTTGTCATTACATTTAGTTTTCAACCAATGAAAATAATGGATATTAAATTAAGGAAACAATAAAAAATAATCTTTGTTTGTTCTAATATTTTGAAATATATTGTTTGAAAAGCGATTGAAAAGTGAAAAGTAGAAATTCTATTTTTTAATTAATCGAATTTTCAATAAAATTTAACTTCCAGTTCAATTAACCACTGAATACGTCTCATAATATAAGTTTATTATTTCACTAATCACAGCATGCACTTCCCAAGACAAATCGTCGATTGTGCTTTTTCTACAATAAAATGCACATTAACAATAATAAAGTTATGTTCAAATATATATTCGATAAAATTGATGACAAATACCGGCGCAGATGGCATTGTTCTATGTTGGTGGGGTTTCCAGGGTTTTTGTGTCATATTCTATAGAATACATAACGACTCTAATATTCCTTGTTAATAATTTTGAATTTGAAAGTACGTCACGCTATTTTTGGCCATTTTGAACTCCCACATGTCACAAATCTCGGACCCCCTCTCCTAAATTACGTCATATTTTCGAAGAAATTTTATTTTATTAAACACCTAATATAATATAAATTTTGCTAAAAATGAATAAATGTATGATCCTCCTGACTACGCCTTTGACAACAATAGCACAAATACCTTTTTGGAGAAGTTGTATACAATAATTGCAAACTTGGATAAATAAATATATTCTATTTTAATACAATCCTACATTACATATATAAATGGATAAACTTAAGAAAACCTTTTAGAAGAAGATCCAAAATTGAAAGATAAAAACAAAGTCACTAAAAGAAGCCAATCGTACCCCCCGACAGAATATCCCAATTATGTGGGCTACTACATGGTCCCACCTGACCTAAATGGCATCAGCCCTTCCCCAACTTATCCATACGATCATCAAATGCCGTTAATTTGGATGTCGGTCCAACAATGCGCAAACGGCTACATACTGACCCCAGTAACTCCAGACATTTACAGCGCTGCTAACTATCAATCATATTTCTATCATTCACCGCCATTGTCGGCTCCGGGTTACATTTATTCACCAGCGATTTTCAACGACGTTCACAGTACTCAACCGGTTGAAAACGGTGATAAAAGTGATAGCAGTCTAAATGTCAGTGAATTGAAAAAAGTGTTGCCAGATGAAACCAACAACCATTCGAGTTCAATTGATGATTATGCATCGGAAGAAACTGCATTCGGATCACCAAACAGTGAAAGCCTTTGATGAATGTGTTTTATTATTTTTTACACTGCTTATTCGTGTGGAAATCAGTAATTGTAAGAATTTTAATTTTTTAATATAATTAAAATCTTTAATTTATATTATTTTTTATTATTACCGTTATTATATTTATTTTTATTTTTTATAAATATTATAATTTATTATTATTATATTTTTAATATTTTATAATTATTTGTGTTATTATTATTAATTTTTAATATTTTAATATTTTTTTAAATTATTAATATTATAATTTATTATTATTACATTTTTAATATTTTTATAATTATTTGTGTTATTATTATTAATTTTTAATATTTTATATTATTTTTTTATTATTATCGTTATTATATTTTATTAATACTATTTATTTTTATTTTTTATAAATACTATAATTTATTATTATTACATTTTTAATATTTTTATAATTATTTGTGTTATTATTATTAATTTTTAATATTTTATATTATTTTTTATTATTACCGTTATTATATTTATTTTTATTTTTTATAAATATTATAATTATTTGTGTTATTATTATTAATTTTTAATATTTTAATATTTTTTTAAATTATTAATATTATAATTTATTATTATTACATTTTTAATATTTTTATAATTATTTGTGTTATTATTATTAATTTTTAATATTTTATATTATTTTTTATTATTACCGTTATTATATTTATTTTTATTTTTTATAAATATTATAATTATTTGTGTTATTATTATTAATTTTTAATATTTTAATATTTTTTTAAATTATTAATATTATAATTTATTATTATTACATTTTTAATATTTTTATAATTATTTGTATTATTATTATTAATTTTTAATATTTTATATTATTTTTTATTATTATCGTTATTATATTTTATTAATACTATTTATTTTTATTTTTTATAAATACTATAATTTATTATTATTAATTTTTAATATTTTAATATTTTTTTAAATTATTAATATTATAATTTATTATTATTACATTTTTAATATTTTTATAATTATTTGTGTTATTATTATTAATTTTTAATATTTTATATTATTTTTTTATTATTATCGTTATTATATTTTATTAATACTATTTATTTTTATTTTTTATAAATACTATAATTTATTATTATTACATTTTTAATATTTTTATAATTATTTGTGTTATTATTATTAATTTTTAATATTTTATATTATTTTTTATTATTACCGTTATTATATTTATTTTTATTTTTTATAAATATTATAATTATTTGTGTTATTATTATTAATTTTTAATATTTTAATATTTTTTTAAATTATTAATATTATAATTTATTATTATTACATTTTTAATATTTTTATAATTATTTGTGTTATTATTATTAATTTTTAATATTTTATATTATTTTTTATTATTACCGTTATTATATTTATTTTTATTTTTTATAAATATTATAATTATTTGTGTTATTATTATTAATTTTTAATATTTTAATATTTTTTTAAATTATTAATATTATAATTTATTATTATTACATTTTTAATATTTTTATAATTATTTGTATTATTATTATTAATTTTTAATATTTTATATTATTTTTTATTATTATCGTTATTATATTTTATTAATACTATTTATTTTTATTTTTTATAAATACTATAATTTATTATTATTATATTTTTAATATTTTATAATTATTTGTGTTATTATTATTAATTTTTAATATTTTATTATTATTAATTTTTATTATTTTTTTAAATTATTAATATTATAATTTATTATTATTATTATTATTATTAATAATTTTTAATATTTTATTATTATTCCGCTATTAGGTATTGTTGTTTGTCTGCTAACTCCTCCTTGCTCTATTCTACATCAACAAAAAAAAATTACCCACAAAAAAACATTAACAAAAATACATTTGAAACTTCAGCATGTGTAACAAAGAAATTATTTAACAATTACAACATCAACAACAACATTATCCCAATGATTGCTTTTTGCTGTGCTGTATTTTTTAATAAAGTAGTTATTGAAAATTTTGAAAATTGTATTTTAATTTTTTTTGTTTGGCTTATTTTTATTGGTTGATGTGCTGCAGTAATAATTTGGTGTGTGTGTGTGTGTAAATGATGTGCGATCCAATATGTATTGATGTGTATATTTTTGTTTAAAGTTAATACCGATTTTCTGTGGATTTTTTTTGTTTTGTAATGTTGACAATGGGACATATTTTACTTATATTTTTAAAACAAAAAGAAACTCCTGCTCTCTTTTCTTTCTTTTTTTTCGATTGTGATTTTTCTGTGTTGGTATATTATTATTAACAAATATTTTTTATCGAACTGTTGGAAAAAACGACTTGTATATTTAATGTTTGTTATTCAAGATGTTTTTTTTCTGTTTGTAGTAAAAAGGAAATCAATAAAAACGCTCATTTTATATTTTATAATTCGAATATCCTATTTAAATACATGCACCCTTTAAACGTATTTAGAAATAAATTTTTTATGATCAGGTGTTGTTTTATTGATTATTAATTTTTTTCAATTATCGATTTTCATGGTGATTAAAAATAAAAATTTATTGATACTCAATTTTCTAAGTGATCAATAATATATATATATATATATATATTCGTGTGTGCCCGTGAAACATTATGTAATCAATACCAACACAATTAGATATGGATTTGGTAACCGTATTGATTATATAAATTTTTCTATATATTTCCAGGTGAGAATGACTCATTATTACATTTTGTGAGATGTGATGTCTGACATAAAATTGATTCTCTCAATTCAAACAAATAATATTGATGACAACTAACAAAAAAATCTATTAACAAACGGTAGTAACAATTATGACACTTCAGATATACAGAAATCATGTCTGTAATAGTAACTAATAATATTTCACTATTAGAATAAATTAAAAAGAAAATTTTTATTTGATATGGATAATAAATTACACAGCCAAATCTGTCCAGTTTCTATACACAATTTCTAGTATAAAATAGTCAAATTAATTCTTTTTCATTGGTTTGGCAGCCTGAAATAAAATATAATTAAATATAAGTTAATATTAACAGTTAAAAAATCTGACGCCATTAAATTTCCTTAATGAAAAATATATCGTGCGTTAAACTGATTGATAAAGGACTTTGGCATAGTAGGCTCTCATGATATATACAAATCTCATTTCAAATAAATTAGAATTCATATCTAATTTAATGAATAAAATTTGCATCAATTTGAAAATTTGTAATTGCTCAGTGATTATGATTAGACTTTGAATGGTCATTGACCGTGAGAGACCATACATCAATAACTGTAAACTAGATTTTATTTACAGACCAATCAGTTACTTTTTCATGTTATAATTTATGTAGACTTGTTTAAAAATTTATCCATATAAATCATTTAATGAAAAAACATTTATATTTAGTTTGATGAAATTGGAAAATATTTTTAGCCGAAATATGATGCTAGTGTGCACCTGATTTATGTAACTGTTTCTGACCGGGAAAAGTCGAATATAATTGTTGAAAAGCATTGATTAGAAAATTATGAATTTTAGTAAAATAAACAAAAAATAAATAAGTGTTCTGTAAATGATAAATCCAATAATTTGAGTTCTAAATATTCTGAGAGAAATCGATAATTGTAGATTGACATACAAAATGTGGCACCACTGGCAATTAGACTGACCATATTTATTTACTTGTATTGGTGTTTATTGCAATTTAGAAGTTATATTCGATTTTTAGAGAGCAACGCCGATAATTCAAATCCACATATTTATATTGAGTACTTTTAAATTGCACTTTCAAAATTATTACATATTAATGATTATCCTAGATATTTATTAATGAACTATTTGAGAATATTATTATATAAAAATGGATTAAAATTTTCAGAAATTCACATGTTTGTGACAGCTTTTGAGATTACGTGAATCAAAAATAATAATCATTATAATATTAACCAAATTTACCTGACTATTACAATATATTTAATTGTAAAAAATTACTTGCACGATCATGCAGAAAATAATCTCAAATTTCTTAGAAAATATTTTTTAAACTTATTTTACATTAAATTATTTTTTACAAATAATTTTTCACAATTAGTATGTCTCTTAAATGTGCTATATTTTTTATCTAAATATTTTTTTCTATTTCCCACAAAAATGATTACACAATCTCGTGATAAAATGATGAAATTAAGCACACTTCTATTTATTAAATGCTCCAAGCGCTGAAGCTATGGTGACCAAAAGAGAAATTCGCCAAAACAATTTAAGAATATTATTAAACTACAAAGCTAAATCAGCACGAATTGAATGTAGTAAAACTTAAAATTTTTTATAAAATAAATTTTTGTAAACATTTTTATTGATTTTTACAATTCGATTTAAAGTCAATCAACAAATTTTATGATTTTTGAATTTCCGACATTTTTTTCTTACCTACATTTCCATCATTTTTTTGCAAAAAATTGAATTATAAATCTCAAAGTTTAGGATTAAAGAAGTCAAACTCCAGCGTAAAATGATGCGATCTGTTGGGCAATTTTTTATATCTTGGTGTCAAGAAAAATTGAAAATGTCAAAAATCGAACTGTGGTCAAGATTATATTTATAAATGATCTAGTTGCCGCTGCTTCTGATTTATATTTATTCAATTATCCGAAAAATAATTGATATAAAATTTTCTACTAAAATGTAATAGATTTTCTGGAAATTTTTTTCAATTAAATTCCTGTTATGAAAATTTTTAATGATATCAGTAAAAAACGAAGTTTAATTTTTATATATTTTTCACATTATGTTTTTAATATTCAAACCATACAAAACAAACTGTTCATCTAAATTACTTATAATATGTAGTGTGTTTAATTAAACGAAAAATCACAAGTATCAATTAACCATGGGGTATGAAATTACAAAATAAATATACCAATTTTCTTATGCTTAATTTCTGCCTAAATAAATCCATGAATTTTAAAGAAACTCGAGATAATTTCTTAATAACATGAAAAAGACCTGTTACTTCATATACATCTGGCAATGGGGTAACTATTAGATGCCAAATGAAAGCTATGCTGACGGATATCAAGATATCCGCAGTATTCACGGGCATATGATCAAGAAGTCGTTACAATGAACTGGATACAGTACCGATTTTGCAACAAGTTTTTGATATTCTCATAAATCAAATTGACATGTGACTCAAAGACATAAACTGTTTTAGATTTATGGGACGAGAAATATTAAATTCTACCAAAATTGATATAATTAAAAAAATATGAAGTATTTTCTACAAAAATATTCTACATTGCTTTCAAAATAAATTTCCTTTTAATTATGCTTTTTTATCAGTATTTAAAGTGAACCTTGAAAATTTAGTGAATATTATATTTAACTTATTTCTTAAAAATACTGTTGCTTGAAGTGTTCTTAAGATTATTTATGGTAGCTGCATCAGTAATATTTAATAAATTAAATGTTATTAACCCTTTCATTCGGGAATTAATTCTGTGGGTAAATTAATTATCTAGACCATCAAACCTAGTAAGGGGACTCAAATTATGCAAAAAAATAAAAAAATAATTTAATTATTAAAATGTACTAGGACAAATTTCAATTTTCTTAAAAAGTACTTCTCACATTATATTTTCGAAAAGGTACAACAGATATTCAGCACACAAAACTGTGTACAATATATTGTACACTCCGTATAAAAGGGTTAAAAGCTATAAATGAAATTCTATATTTAATTGAATTAATTTAATTAACTGAAAATTTTAATAAATGAACAATATATATGATAACTTTATGACCGCATTTAGTAATTTATCAAATGAAATTCATGCTATATCAAGGGTATAGTCGTTTCTCAGCTGCTGGGATGAAAAATATGCCGATAACTTTAAATTAAAAGAATACCTTAGCAAATTCTTAAAATGCCCTGAACTTCTTGTTGAGGATATTCCTGTGGAACTTATAATTAACACTAAGATTTACGGACTGAGCCAATCTGACTCATTTAAAATTCAATTGATACATAGATATAATACTGATTTATTATTTTTTGAATACATATGTTGGTTTTTAGATCAGTCATGAAATATATTAAATATTAATTACTCTCCTCTACCGACTCCCCCATTTCGCATATCGAATTAAGTATACCTATTTTTACGGCTAATTTTACCCGTAAATCGACTGTTAACATGATAAATCATTATGAAATGTTATTAATATATCTGCAATTAAAATTTTATGGTGGAAGTATGAATTTTCTAACACTTTCAGCACTAATTCACGACAAGCAATCAACAACATGAAATATTACATAATCACAAAATGTGTTCTAATGAATATCCGATGTTGCTGAGGTTGCGCGATATCCAAGATCGTTGGCAATGTAGACGACGTGAGTGCCACGAAGATTTTACAGTGCGAGATGGGATGTGGTTTTAGGGTTTTAAGTTGAGTTACCGCAAGATCATACTATCTATATACTATTGCTCCAAGGAGTTGACTTCAATTTCTTTTAGTGAGAACGACTTATAGATTAAAAAACTGTCGTTAAAAAACTGGAATAATGACGGGAGGAGGTCTGCTACTTCAGGTTATTGATGGTTCATGAACTCATTTTCAGATAGACGACGCCTATATACGCGCCAAAAGAATAAGGTTGGAAGAGTCATACCTCAACAGTGGGTTTTCAGAGAAATTTGCCGAGAAAACAAAAATTGCTTCTACTCACCGTTGCTGACTTAAGTGGTACTACTCTACTTCCCATTATCTTGCAATCAATTCTGTGCCAGGGATAACTATATTTTCAGATCAATGAGCTACCTATAGCGGGATAACACATGATGAAACCAAATGTATCATGTACTTATCATGTAAAATCATTCAAAATAACACCCTACTACCGTTAAAAATGTACGTAGCTTGGAGCCTCTAGATTGTGCCTAGTGTGTTTTAATCTAGAGCATAATCTCGAGGCTATTATATACAAAAAAAGAAAAAATTCACTAATTTTCTGGTTCTTTTCAAAATGTAAATAATCGAGTCAAAATTAGATGTGTATCAAATTGAAAGTTCTCATTTTCAAATAGATTCTTTTATAAAATACAGATATTTTCTAATATACAGCAAATACAGATAAAATAGCAGATATTTGTAATATATATATTGAGATTAAAAAATCCCATTAAAAATTCTTCTACGATTCTGTATTCTATGCTATTATTACTAATAATATTAATTCTACGAAAAGATATCGATTAAGAATGAAATGATAAAGCATATTTTAAATACAAATTTAAGGTGACACCTGTTTTTTAATGTTTTGTTGAGGTTGTATAAATTGGGGAGAAATAAAATTAAATGCAGAAGTTGGAAAAGGCATCAGAAACCAAAATTTAGAAAAAATTAATTAAAAATGTGGTATAATACTGGGACTATCTGTTATTTGGAAATTGAATATTTGTTATTTCTGTTTAGCAATAAAGCTTACTGTGCGGGGTATTGTTGTAAAATGTTAAAGACATGTGGAGTAATAAATAAGTAAGAAATAATTACTTTCCTCTCGTTATTATTTAATAACCTAATAGTTTCATTAAGAACCACTGGATCATAGTAAAACATTATTAATAGTATTGTTTACTTTTCATGATGGACAGGCCTGGATTTACCCCAGGCTGACAAGGTTGAAGCCTAGAGCCCGACTGGAAAAGAACTAATTAGTAATATTTAGAAAACTTGGTACTTCCGTGTTTTCTTACCCCCAAAAAATAAAATTATAAAATACAATATAAAAAAATGAGAGAATACATTATTGATGACGTTATTGAACATTATTGAACATGAATTTATTAAGGCTATCTGTGATTTATGTGATTATGTGAGTTTATGTGGCGTAAACATGTTCTAAGCAACAGTGACGATGTGTTCGACACTATTCTCAACGACATTGTGGTTTTCTGGCCACCTGGATGACCATTTACAAACTCTTTACAAACATTTGCTGAGTTTGT
The DNA here is from genome assembly GCA_959609185.1 of Schmidtea polychroa. Classification (NCBI taxonomy): domain Eukaryota; kingdom Metazoa; phylum Platyhelminthes; order Tricladida; family Dugesiidae; genus Schmidtea; species Schmidtea polychroa. The sequence continues at coordinate 65,374 of CAUHTR010008161.1, read as the reverse complement.
AACTGTGATTTAGAAAATAAATATAATAATTATGTGTTCTTTTTTAATTTAATTTTTGGGGGTAAGATAACACGGAAGTACCGAAAACTTTTATAAACAAATCAATTAAATGATCATATCTTAATGTATTCTCCAGTTGATATATTTTTGTCTAATTTCCCAAACACTATTAAGAATAAGAAATTACCGAATTACTTGTGTAAAGACATACAAAATTGATATATAAATGCAAATGATCGTAAATTACAAAGATGCGAAATAGGAAAACGATAAATTTAAATAGGAAAATCAATAAGAGCACAAATAAATCAATGAATTCATAATATAGTTGACAAAGATAATGTAGCAAATTAATATAGTTTAATTGTGAAATCAACGAGTAGTGTGAATCGGTTGAAATTCAACGAAATTTAATGATTACAAAAACAAACAGAAACAAGTTGGAACTTGTTTCATGAAAGCACCGAAAAATCGCTCATTGAAATAACGGAGACACAATACAAAGGCTAATTTTATCATTAAACAACCATTTGCTACCACAAAACATTCAAATCTATTACAAAACTGGCGATGAGATTTTCATTTAATAGTTCGTAAAAAATCATTTGATAATGAATAAGCTTTAATTAGCAAGCTAAAAACTGGAAATATTATCATAAAATGTGATAGAAGCAATGTCTAACAAATTAGATCTTATGAGAGATAAATATAGAAAATGTCAATTATTTTCCCAAATTCCCAACATGCCAATCAAAACAGCATACAGTTTGTGAAGTAATTATACAGAAATAAGCGCCTATTAAATGATTTATAATTATAGAAAGAGAAAAATCAGAAAAACAATTTATATCGTGACATCTAATAATTTTTTTGGAGAATGTCGATCTATTGAAATTTGTAAAATAAGGTTCAAATGAAGGGGAAAAATTCAGCCACAAAATAATTCATGTCACTTTTGAGATTTTGATATTTCAATTCGAGCTATTTATATGAAAAATACTATTAATAATTTATCTTAAAAGATACAATTCGTACTGCAATAGAAATCAAATAATAGTTTATTTTAAATTTTATATCTAACATTAATTATCAGGCTGTATTCTTAAAAATATTTTTAAACAAATTGTAATAATATTTTGTATTCTTACAAGCATTTTAGTTCTTTACACACATTTAATCAATCTGAGGAACCAAAAATCTAAAATATACAATGTATATAAATAACTCCATATAAGCATTTCAATATATTACATTTACAGTGTCAGTATCTCTATTTGTATCAATATTTAACATGGGAGATAATCTATATTAATTCACAATACTATTTACTTAATATAATTTTGATTATTATACATGTAATTTAAAATAATTTTTTTTATACGAAATTAAAACTAATTAAATCTTCCAAATAAGAAATTTCTCTAATTAATAAAAGTCGAGCTATTTCTATTTATTGATATGCATATTCCAACTGGTGCATTTTGGAAATGTAAGGCAAATATTATTACAGTCAAATAAAATTATCCAAAGTATTAAAATAAGATAAGATAAAAATTTTGTAAATATGTAATGAGATTATCAATGAAATTGTTGAGTTTTAAAAATTAATTTAATTTGATATAATGAAAATAAATTCATTAAAATAATAATTAATTGTTATAAAAAATATTTAAATTAATTTCTGTAAGATTAAAACTTTTAAGATTATAATTTAATATAATTTATTATTTTTTTTGAAAAATAATGTGTGAAAGATTCTATGAATTGATTGACATGTTTTGTAAATTGATATTGATCCCACGTGTCTGTTTTCGGGAGATAATAATTGTTATCCATCAAAATCAGTTATTAATATTATTAATGAAATATGAATTAAACTTATGACCACCAGATTTGTATATCTAATGTTTTTTTTCTGTAAATATAATTTCACTGGTTTTAAATATTTAAAATCAATTTGCGATTTAACAGTGAAGTGGTAGCAGAAAATATTTGTGTAAATGCTGAATTCTAACCACATAAAGAAAACTTTACTTTTTATTAAATTTGTATTTTCGAGTTAATAAAAGTACATTTAAGTTCTTATAATAATAATAATAATAATAATAATAATAATAATATATATATAGAGGCTAGCTTCGAATTACGCCGTTAATTGGTTCCTTGGTATTCACAACTAAGTTATTCGAGACTTGGAAATTTTGAAAACGAATAAATATGTAATAATTATATTTCAAATTATTTAAGCATTGTTAGAAAAAAGGATTTTTAAAAAAAAATAGAGAACCACGATTGTTGACACATTTACCGACCTATTCTTTTTTTACTTCGATTATTATCAAATGTAAGCTTTTTAAAGATTTGCACTTGCAATATGTTACCAGAAATTAACAATTCATATTAAGATGATTAGTATTCCTTCAAATATATTAATAACATTGAGTAAATATAACTAATAATTAATCGAAATGTGCAAATTAAAGTAATGATAACAGTTATTACAAATTTCTCGCAAACATAAACAATCAAAAAATTTAGATTTCCCTTTACTTATGCAATATGACTCCTTCCTTACTATTGAACTATTAAATAAACTTATGAAATAAATCTGAATTCATTAGATATTTCTTAATTAAAATTGCCAAAATGACAGCTACATGTCGAGGTCCACATTTTCGGGAAAAAATTTGATCACAACGCTGAAAATTGAATTATGATTAAATATTTAACATTAAATCTTGTGATGAGTGATTTTCAGCGCAAATAAATTATCAACAAAAAAATATGATAAAAAATGCAAACAAAAGAGAATTAAATAGGCATTATATAGTAATGTTTCTGAGATATTTGAACGTTTTGCCTAATCAGGAAAGCCAGTCGTATTTTTGATATTTTGGAAGCAACTCACACATTATGTAGGAAGCTATATATTATTTTATTAAAAATTGAAAAGGGCTTTCTTATAGTCGAAAATTTTTTCATTTGTATTAAATATATTATTCTCACCAAAAAGCTTAAATTATCATTTAATTGTTTTAAAATTTAATTAAACCTGCACCAAGTCAATCATCACTTTATAATTTTATTAGGTGTATTTATCAATAAAACTATCTTTAAATCCTAAACTAATCAGTTTATATTTATTTACACCAGTTTATGTGAAATGTGAATTAAGTTAAATTAAAATTGATTAATTAAATATTTATCTAAGATTTAAAATATATTTTAAAACTGGTTGCAAAAAATTATTTTCGTTTACAAAGTAAATTTGAAGTTGTAAGGAAAATTTGAATTTAAAATACCATTAAAAATCTAGGCAGGGGCGCTCTAAGCGGGCGTGCAACGCGTGCGTGGCACGCAGGCGGCCGTTTGAAAGGCGCAAATTAAAAAAATGCATTTGCAAAAACAACAATTTCATTTTGTAAAATTCATTTTTTCATTTTGTAAAATAAAAAAAAAGTTTCGACTATTTTGTTACTGAACGCACACAGTTTGTGTAGTATCATTGAACGCACTCCATTAATTTTTATATATCTGTCTTGGCTTGTCATTGACAAATACTATTACACTAAATAACTTTGACAAGTTGTCAAAGTCATTTAGTTTTTTAATTTTGGATTCAAAACAACATTAATATTTCCAGTTTTTAAATTTATAAAAATCAATAAGACTTTTATTTTAAAAAAAATAGAGATATATAATATTAGATTAGAAAGCAGGATTGTATTATAGAATTTGGTAAGTATAATGGAACTTTTTCTATATTTTTGTTAAACATAAGTGTTTTGATGTACGTTAGATATTTATTATTTGTATTATTTGCACCATTAGATATGACCGGAAGAAAAACAAAACGTTTATCTGGCGCACAATACAAAAAGCAGCGTTTAAATAAACTGAAATCAATGCAGAGTTTGAAGAATTCGCTTTCAAAATATTTTGAAAATACACCAACAGCGTCGTCAAGCACACCTATAGAAATAGAAATAATGTTACCATATCTGTTGACGATAATAAAAGTTCTAGCGATAGCGATGAGAATGAATATGAAATTTTTACAGAAATTCGGTCTGAAAATTCATCTGTTGAAATTCATCTGACGAAAATTGTGAAGCAAATATAATATTGGACGATCCAGGTATGTGGGCAAATAATATATCAAGTATTACCGCACGTAACCTTGTTGAAAGAGGACCGATTCAAATAAAAAATTTCGAATTTCCATTGTCAAGTGGGCGTAAATTTTCAAAAAAGTATTATTTAAGACAATTGCCGAACGGAGAAGAAACACAACGCGAATGGCTTGTGTATTCAATTACTAAAAATTCTGTGTATTGTTTTTGCTGTAGGATATTTGATTTCAGTGATAAAAGCAGTCTATCCGATTCATCTGGTTTTTCTGATTGGCAACATTTATCGTTAACTTTGTCTCGACATGAAAAAAGTCAGTTTCATAATGAAAATATAAAAAATGGATATTGTTAAATAAATCATTAAAAAATAATACTACAGTTGATAGTGCGAACCAAAGACTATTACAAGCCGAACGAAAGTATTGGTATGAAGTAATTCAACGAATAATATCTATTATTCAATATCTTTCTAGGCAATGCCTTGCCATAAGAGGAAAGTCAAATCAATTATATGCAAATAACAATGGAAACTTTTTGAAAGCAGTAGAAATGGTTGCCAGATTTGACCCTATTATGCAAGACCATGTACAGCGGATTGAAAAGTCTCGAAACAATTTGAAATATATGCCTCATTATTTGGGGGATAAATACAAAACGAAATTATCAATATTATTAGCACAAGTATTAAAAACGCTATATTAGATTTAATTAGAAAAGCAAAATATTTTTCAATTATATTAGATTGCACACCAGATGTTAGTCATACTGAGCAATTAACTATTGTAATAAGAATTGTGAATTTGGAATCAAAAAAAATTGAAATACGTGAACATTTTTTGGGTTTCTATCAAATAACAAATACTACCGGCGAGGGGTTAACCGAATTTGTTTGAAAAGAACTTTCAAATCTAAATTTAAATATTCATAATATGCGTGGACAGGGATATGACAATGGTGCCAATATGCGAGGAAAGCATAATGGCTTACAAAAAAGAATTTTAAATATCAACCCGCGAGCATTTTTTGTACCATGTTCTGCTCATAGCTTAAATTTAGTTGTTAATGATGCGGCACATATTTCACATGAAACAGTAACATTTTTTGATTTAGTACAAGAAATATATGTAGTTTTTTCGGCGTCAACTAAAAGATGGGCGATAATAGTAAAATATTTACCGAATTTAAAATTAAAACCCTTGAGCGATACAAGGTGGTCAAGTAGAATTGATGCCATACAACCACTAAGGTATCATACTGAACAAATTTATAAATCTCTTCTTGAAATATCAAATGATCAATTGATTGACTTTAAAACCAGACATGTGGCAAATTCTCTTTCACTAAAAATATCAAGTTATCGTTATTTATGTTCCTTTGTTATTTGGCATGAAATTTTGATGAAAATTAATGTTGTTAGTCAAATATTACAGAACCCAAACACCGATATCAATAGAAGCGTTACCGCGTTAGATGATTTAATAGAGTTTTTTAAAAATTGTCGTAATGATAATGGATTTGAAAAAATGCTTACATCAGCTAGTGAATTAGCCGAAAAATTACACGTAGAACCTAAATTTCCAGAAGTTTCAAGTTTAAGAATAAGAAGAAAAACAACAAATTTTGATTATGAAGGCAAGGATGAACCAATATTAGATCCAAAAACAAATTTTAAAATTAACTTTTATTTCTGCATTATCGACCAAGCATTAGTATCAATTACAACAAGATTCGAAGCGTTAAAATCGTATAATGATATATTTGGATTTATGTATAATATTAAAGATATAACAGAAGAAATACTTTTGAAAAGCTGCAAAGATTTACATTTGAAATTAACTGACGAACAAAGAAATGAGTCCGATATTAATGGAATTGATTTATTCGAAGAGATAAAAACTATAAAGGTATTTTTAAAAGAAGAAGATATTAAACCTCAATCTATATTATTATATATTTTACAAAATGATCTTCAGGCAACATTCCCAAATATATTTATTGTGGCCAGAATTCTATTAACATTACCAATCTCAGTTGCAACAGGTGAAAGATCGTTTTCAAAATTGAAGATAATTAAAAATTATTTACGATCAACTATGCTCCAGGAACGTTTAAGTAATATATCAATAATTTCAATAGAACATGAAATCCTAGATAATTTAGATATGCATGACTTAATTTCACAATTTGCTTTGAACAAGGCAAGAAAAGTCTCTTTTGTATGAGTAGTAAACTATTAATTTCATAAACTTTCTATTGTTTGTGTGTACTAAACTATAACTTTCCTAAACTTATCTGTTTTGTGATTAATAAACTATAATTTTCAAAAAACTATTGCATGTGATATGTGTGTTCTTCCGTAGTTAGTTTAATTTTTACTTTAATTAAATGTTATTTTTATTTTGGATTATAGAAACTTTTTTGCAGCAAGGATGAAGAGCGGCGGGAAATTATTTTGCACTCAAGCGGCCTAACAGCTCGGCGCGCCCCTGAATCTAGGCTATAGGTTCTAGGGAAAAATAATAAGTACAACAAAAAAATTAGATTATAGTACAACAAAAAGCTTGTATAGAATTTCAAGAACCATTGACAATGCATCACACTTAAAAATCTTAGTAGCGTTCAATTAATTAAATAATAATTAAATTCCATGGATACATCAATTAGAATTGTTCCATATGATCGACATAAAATTACTGACAATACGACAAATTGAATTACTACAAATGAATAGAATTGAAAATATATTATTAAAACGTTTTTATTTTATTATTAATAATGTTATTATTATTATTATAATTATTATAAAGTAAATTTAATATAAATCAATAGATGGCACACTGATAGATTAGAAAACATAAATGAATAATTTACTGATTTAAATGCGTAATTGATCCGGAAAATAAGTTAAAGAAACTTACAATTACTATAGATGATGACGGCTGTTGATTCCTACTAGTCAATGTCAGTTGAGAGGCTGTCGGCGATGAGATCTAAATAAAATATAATTGGAAAATCTTTTCATTTGACATTTTACTAAAATTAATCTAATCAAATAACATTTCTGCTGTTTTTCAATTGTACATTAATATCGTGTGAAAAACATTAAAAAAATTAAAAACAACTTATAATGTCTTCAAAAATGAAAACAATAATTTTGTGAAAAAATATTTGTATTTAGTTATTTTTATGAATATTTTTAGTTTTAGTTTGAAAATATATACTTTTTATTTTAATATTATAATATTACGTTTCGATTGTTTTATACAATTTGAACATTGATAAGGTATTTATATATTCGTTAAAAAGTTTGTCCATATTACTATTCTTAAAGTTTTTCTAAAACCGCGGCCGCTTATCAATTTTTTTAATAATTAAAATAATTATTTTCATACAAGACCTTGAACAAGTGATGTCAATAATTATTTCTTATTCATGATCAACCGAATGTTTTCATTTATATATAATCAGAGCAATGACTTTATAAATTCCAAAATCTAAGATGAATTCAAAAAAAACACAAATGAGACTATTCAACCAAATAAGTGAGATTAACAGTGTAATTAAATTATATATTAGGTTACTATATCACCAGTTTCCATAGTCACATAATTTTCCTAACGATATTTAAAGCAATATTAATTATAATTTGTAGAAGAAAATATTAAATTCATATATCAGTGAAATTTAATTAATCAACTGTTACATCAATAATTTACATGGATATACACTAAAGTCGTAGTGCAAGCTAAATGAGAAATTAGATGGATTTGATCCCAACGAAGAGGTCTAAGATTTACGCATTGAAAATTTTAAATAACATTTTGAAAAAAGATAGAAATAGGAATTTTAATAATGAGGTAACATTTAGACTTTAGTCACTATATTATAGTCACATTTCTAAAGCAATTTGGAACCGGACAACTTGTAGAAAAAAATGGAGTAAATATTTTTAAAAATATAATAACAATATGGCATAACAAGATAATGTAAATGTTTTTTTAAATGAAATAACCAAATATTATTGTTATGAAAAATGAATGTTTTTGAAAATAAAATATTTTCGCCGTTACCTTGATTTTAAAATACGATATTAATAATTACTCAGTGTAGCTATAATATTAATTTAATAAATTAAAAGTATATTAATAATATATTAGGAATTTTCTTTTTTAAATATATCCAGACTTTCTCCCATTTAATTTGAATTTTTTCGAGCCGATCTGTATGGCTACTCAATCTGTGGTCCGTGTACTTTTTATTAGTGGTCCGCAAGCAAAACCTGAAATTTTTGTGTTTTTTTAAAATAAAAACACGAAAAGTATTATATTTTATCACTTTTTGAATATATTGATTGATTTCAATTACTGGATGGCGATAGAAAAATAATAAGTTTTGATTTTGTGTTTACTTTTAGTTATGCCGGAAATCACATCCAGTCTTCTTGTTTATATTGACAATCAAAAAAACATTTTTTAAAAACTTTAAGAAAATTAGCCTTAAATTAATAATTAATTAATGAAATAGATCGAAAACATGGATAAATTTTTAATAAAGAAAGTAACTGAACATAAAGATAACGTTAATGATTCCTCAAACACATCTTCACAATCTGTGTGAATCAAATGTAGTTCCGGAGAAAAAAGACGAGTAATCATACGACAATATAATGTAAAGTACGTAGTGTGTTAGACTATGGTATTAGTGAAGTTGTTACTATAAACTAGCGGTTAAACTAGTGGTTATATATTTACCATTGCTGTATTTGTAATGTTTTTTAGGTAAAAAAGCAAGGCAGTTTTATCATTTTCGTACAGATTATTTAGTCAAGCGTAGAATATCGCAGTGACATCAAATTCCTTGTGCGGAAAATCACTGAGAATAAATATCTCATTCAACAGCTACAGTCGGTTTACCAGGATCTTTGTCCAGGCCGTTTAACGATTTACAGCTGGATTGGAGAGTTTAGACGAGACAGGCAGTCAGTTTTCGACGAGGAAAGAAAAGAATACCGACTGAAATTTTCGATGAGAAACGACAATGTGTCAGAAAATTGTTCTCTTTGATCGCAGAATCAGCATCAATGAACTGTTGAAACGTATCTGCATCAGTACTTCCTCTGTTAATGCCATCAGAAAAGATTTCATATATCAGGAAACTCTGATCGTGCTTTATTCCCAGATTTATTTGTAGTGAAATGGCTGCTCATCACCTGACTTGCTGCAAATCCAACCTGAAACTCTACCACAAATATGGCGATATTTTTCTTCAAAATATTGTGACCGAAGATGAGACTCGCATTAGCCTCTATGTTCCTGAAAGCAAAAGACTCTACAGTGTGGCCCAGCGGGACATCTCATAAACGGGCTGCCATGCTGAATGTGCTATAGGACATTCGCGGCATCATTAAAATGGAATTTCTGAATCGTAAAGCCATGATGAACTCTAAAAATATTATAGTGAACTCATGCGTGATGTGCGGAAGTGTCGGCGAAAGTCTCCAAGCCTGCCCCTCTGATTTTTGCATGGCAACGCTCCAATTCACACTTCCAAACTCTCTACGACCACAACATAAAGTATGTGTATATGTGTGTATGTATGGAAAATAGCTTATATATTGAGAAGTAAGTTTATTGTTGAAGTATGTAACTGTAATAAAAATTTGAACTTGATTTGACTTTTTATTCTTACCGAGTCCAGGGACTTACTCAACGCACCACGTATTTGCTCTTTGGATTTTTATGCGCCATAGTAAATGATCAACCCAGACCACAGTGTGTAATATTCTTGCAAATTCTTGCAAATGAAGTGATGGAACATGCAAAACTTCAAAGACATCTTAAAACTAATCATAATGACTGCTCAAAAAAACCATTGGAATAACGGAATTGTCACAACTGAAAATACAACCTTAATTTTCATCGTTACTTTTTGTGTCAAAAGATTGATATATAATGCTGGATAACTTGTAAAACATGGACATGAAAGCATATATTTAGTTTATCAATTGGAAATTTCACATAACAAAATATTGTCCTATGTACATGACGGCATTGAGAATTATCAAAAACTAAAATGAAAATAAATTTTGAACGATTTCATTATGTGAATGGAATCGGGTCAACAAATTATTCAAATACCATTATATTTATAATCAATGGCTACTGCTTAGTAAGAAAACCGACAAAATAACAAGAGAACCAAATGAATCTTTATAATTCATCGGCTTGATTGACAATGACTATGAGATAACCAATAACCCTTAAACTAAATATCTTCAATGATTTTCACTTCTGGAATATACTTGAAAAAGCAAATAATAGCAATTTCAATCAATCAAACAAAAACCAATAAAAAATTAATCATTAGTCAACTTATATTTTATTCAATTACCACTGATTTAAATGTTAAACAAATAAAATTTCAAAGAATTTATTTTACAATATGGCAAATATTTATTTTGAATTAAATATTGAAAATGAATATTACTGAAATGTTATTTATATTAATATAATAATAATAATAATAATAATAATAATAATTTATGAAGGACATGAAAAATTTCATTCAATAGACTAGTATACAATAGAGTTAGATAAATTTTTTATACTCTTGAAAACGGAACTTGTATGCATAAAATAAATAGTTAACATAATAGAAAGCTTTCTTCAAAAGTATGAATAGAAATATTTTTAAAAAATCAGTTTGATAGATATAAAAATAAACAATCGAATTTGTTTTAATATTTATATTCTTATTAGATGGGAAAAAATATAATCAGGTGCTGTATGTATATTCATGCATATTATATACCTTTTTTTACTAATTTGAAAACCGCACTACGTTTTTTTAAATGAATTTTTCTTTAATTTGGCTATATGAATTAAAAATATATAAAGATAGGAGGCACTCGTCTCAGAAATTCATGCTTCGTCAATCATGACTGCATTTTTGCTTCCATTTTAAGAGTTTTTATGATTTCTCATCATAAAACTGACCAAAAAAAGGCAAAACATTTACCGTTATTTTATAAAATAATTATCTTTAAATAACAATTAATCAATAAAAGGAGAATGAGCATAATGATTAAAAAGTAAAAGTAACAAATAATTTAATTAAAAAAACACTAAGAGATATTCTTTCTAAACTGATAAGGATATCAGTTTCCGAAATGTCACAATGATTAATTCCGATTTCCTGATATGGAAAAGATAAAGTAAGCCTCATATCTCTCTCTCTTATTGAAAAATTGCATAAGTAGACTGGTAATATTCCATGGGTAGTTTTTGCGTTAAATGAAGTTTTTTTTATAAAATTAAAAAAGAAATTAATTAAAAAAACTTTGTTAAATGTTTGTAAAAAAATGTTTAATTATTTTTTATGTTAAATTACAAAAAACAATTATTTTTTGTGAATTCGTTTTTAAAATCGTTTTTATTTAACATTCTTTGTAAAGCTTGAAGTTTCTTAATTGGATTATTGCAAAATCGGGAATTTTTTGTCGATTTATTCTAACAATCTATTGTAGACAAAATTTGGAAATAAAGTTTCCTATGTGTCTATTCGATTCTGGATTTTATTTTTCATCATTATTTACAATTGTTTAATTTTTGCAGCGAAAGCTTTTCTAGAAAATTCTCTAAATATACATCGATATTCCAATATTAACAATTTTATTCTCGTATCATTACTGACGAAAGATAATCAATCTTTCATTAAATTGCATTAAATTGAATTATGTTTTGACATTATTTATTTTTTCACTGGTTTGGCTAGTTGGATTTATTTCACGTTTATTTTCCGTGATTTTGATTTGAAAGTATAATCCATGAATTCAATCCATGGTTTAACTATCGTACAACCCATTATATGGTTGAAAATGGATTTTATAATTTATAAATTGGTTTGATGAAAGAGTTTGGAATTCACTTGGCCGAATAGTTGGCGGAATAATATACCNATAGACTAGTATACAATAGAGTTAGATAAATTTTTTATACTCTTGAAAACGGAACTTGTATGCATAAAATAAATAGTTAACATAATAGAAAGCTTTCTTCAAAAGTATGAATAGAAATATTTTTAAAAAATCAGTTTGATAGATATAAAAATAAACAATCGAATTTGTTTTAATATTTATATTCTTATTAGATGGGAAAAAATATAATCAGGTGCTGTATGTATATTCATGCATATTATATACCTTTTTTTACTAATTTGAAAACCGCACTACGTTTTTTTAAATGAATTTTTCTTTAATTTGGCTATATGAATTAAAAATATATAAAGATAGGAGGCACTCGTCTCAGAAATTCATGCTTCGTCAATCATGACTGCATTTTTGCTTCCATTTTAAGAGTTTTTATGATTTCTCATCATAAAACTGACCAAAAAAAGGCAAAACATTTACCGTTATTTTATAAAATAATTATCTTTAAATAACAATTAATCAATAAAAGGAGAATGAGCATAATGATTAAAAAAGTAAAAGTAACAAATAATTTAATTAAAAAAACACTAAGAGATATTCTTTCTAAACTGATAAGGATATCAGTTTCCGAAATGTCACAATGATTAATTCCGATTTCCTGATATGGAAAAGATAAAGTAAGCCTCATATCTCTCTCTCTTATTGAAAAATTGCATAAGTAGACTGGTAATATTCCATGGGTAGTTTTTGCGTTAAATGAAGTTTTTTTTATAAAATTAAAAAAGAAATTAATTAAAAAAACTTTGTTAAATGTTTGTAAAAAAATGTTTAATTATTTTTTATGTTAAATTACAAAAAACAATTATTTTTTGTGAATTCGTTTTTAAAATCGTTTTTATTTAACATTCTTTGTAAAGCTTGAAGTTTCTTAATTGGATTATTGCAAAATCGGGATTTTTTGTCGATTTATTCTAACAATCTATTGTAGACAAAATTTGGAAATAAAGTTTCCTATGTGTCTATTCGATTCTGGATTTTATTTTTCATCATTATTTACAATTGTTTAATTTTTGCAGCGAAAGCTTTTCTAGAAAATTCTCTAAATATACATCGATATTCCAATATTAACAATTTTATTCTCGTATCATTACTGACGAAAGATAATCAATCTTTCATTAAATTGCATTAAATTGAATTATGTTTTGACATTATTTATTTTTTCACTGGTTTGGCTAGTTGGATTTATTTCACGTTTATTTTCCGTGATTTTGATTTGAAAGTATAATCCATGAATTCAATCCATGGTTTAACTATCGTACAACCCATTATATGGTTGAAAATGGATTTTATAATTTATAAATTGGTTTGATGAAAGAGTTTGGAATTCACTTGGCCGAATAGTTGGCGGAATAATATACCAGGATGGATGCTAACATCTGGATCAATTCATTATATATTACAGTTATTGAATTCCCCGTTGCATATTAGAGACATTTGTGTGTTTTTGGCTCCAGTATTTAATGGCTTAACTGTCATTGCTACATTTTATCGACAAATCAACCTATGCCCAAATCACATTGCCACTCGTTCCTCTCGTCAACATAGACCTTTTTGTCATTCACTGAAATAACTTTCAACCTTCGTTCAATGGTACTTTATCCCTTTTTGTTTTTCTTTAAACAAAATAAGACCGTAATTAAGGTATCCGATGACACATTGTTTTCATATTCAAACCATATTTAACTAGAAGCCCAAGAGTATTTTGTCACATTTTTATTTAGAATTCAAATTTACATCAAAAACTATAAAAAGTGCTACAATGAGAAGATATCCTTACAATGCTAAAACCGTGATAAATTGTATGATTTGAAACAAGATAAACGCTGAGGTTTTTTAAAAAATTATTGATAAATCATATTTACGAAGGACTTGCTATTTTTGTAAAAAGAAATGATATTTTCATTTGATAACAAATTTAATTTTCTAAAATATTAAAAGGTTTATATCCAGGTTTATATTCGTATTTAAATTGCGAAATGGGATCATCGAATGAATCATCACAATCTTAAAAATTTACTATCTGCATATATTATTTACTATTGACTACTTGATCACACAACTAAAATGTTCAAATTTAAACAACCAACATTAAAAAAGGCAGTCACATTAAAACTTTCATGTTATCAGTAATCTAATTTATTTTATATTTAATCTTTCATCTGTTTTTACTAATCGAATAATATTTTTTTCAAATTAATAAATTTTCGGCACTTTTTCAAGTGTTATTTCAAATTTCATTAATTACCGTGTAAAAAAACATTATCTGCTAAAATAATTGAAACAAAAATGCGTGTGTATAATAAATATACAAAATAGAACACTTTTTTAAAATCAGAACGTTTGAAAGTTTTTATACAAATAAGATGATTTGAAATCATTGATTTCCAGATATAATTAATAACATTAAAAAAAACAGGAAGCCTCTTTAAATTAATTTTTTTGTCTTGGTCTTTTCCAACATTGTTTGAGCGCATCTATTAAAATGTGTTTAAGTTAACGGAAAAATAGAATAGTTTGAAAAATTCAGGGGGGGGTCAAGCCCCCCCCCTTTGCGGACGCCCATGTACTCACCTTACATCTAAATTCAATAAAATTTATTATACTCAGTTCCAATATTCTTACAATAAAGATAAACACAACAATCTTTGTAATCTTCTTGCTTGCCTTAACCACTTAATGTACACATATTTTTTGAATTTTTAGTCAAAAAATGATCGAATTTTTTAAGTGAAAAGTTAGTGTATATTAAATTCAAAACAAATATTTTCATCGGCGTAGCAAGTTTATTCGTAAAATATGCATATATAGCAAATATATGTATATTATCAAAATTTATAATAGCCTTACTTATAAATTATACTTAACTTAAAATAAAATAAATATATCGATATATATATAATAAAGTAAATATATCG
The DNA here is from genome assembly GCA_959609185.1 of Schmidtea polychroa. NCBI lineage: Eukaryota > Metazoa > Platyhelminthes > Tricladida > Dugesiidae > Schmidtea > Schmidtea polychroa. The sequence goes on along the minus strand of CAUHTR010008161.1, from coordinate 50,339 downwards.
ATGTTTTTGATATTCACCAATTTTCGGCACAACCTTTTTCAAGTGAATTTGATTCACTGAATCAAATTTGAATCAAATTCACTGGAAAAAGAAAAAATGCAGTGCTGAAAAGTCGTGAATATAATGGCCGCTCGTCTCCGTCATGAGTGTACAAAATTACCAGTCATACACGCTTGGCCAGGTACTTTAAGTGGTTAAATAAACTATTTTAAAAGTAATATTCATTATCATACTAAAATTAATCACTTTTTAACCCTTTGAGAGCGCCGTGCGACTTT